>MINK01183283.1:339-10903 GCA_001735545.1 Phormia regina
CCACACACTTCTGCTTTGTAGCTATTAAAGAATACCTTTCGACACTATTTAAAAAAAAATATTCTATATCGATTTAAAATCGTTTGTTCAAAAATTTTTCTGAAGAAATATTATTGAAAATTTTCAAAAATATCTATTGAAAAACAATAAAAAATAAATTTGAGACTTTTTATATTACTCATTAAAATATGTGATAATAAATTTAAAATGTTTTTATTTAAGAACAATGTTTCCCAACATTTTAAAAATACTGCACTTTGTAATCTATCCCTGTAGAACAAGTACAGATAATCCAAATGTTCTTAATGTCTATAATATACACACTTTTTGTAAATTTTAAACTAAAATATTGCCTTACTCTAATAGTAGTGTAGATATATATTTCAGAGCGCTCTGGTTTATCAAAATACTTAATCAGTCAATGGAATTATAACTGAAATGAAAGAAGACTCCATTTAATTTATGTTTTTAGATTGACTCGTTCTGATATTTCTTAGAATAATTTTTTATGTATATAAAAAGTAAAATTACCATAATATAAGCGAAGCTGCCAGGCAGCTATTAATATGTCGTGAATAAACATGATTTTTAACGTCTATTAAGTAATCTAAAGGAATATATAAAAAATTACTCAAAAAAAAAAATTATAAATTAATAAATAAAAAAAAATTTCGTTAAGATTTTTAAATCCACCAAATTTAAAAATTCTTGTCAATTTTAAAAGATTTTACCTTTTTGTTTTTAAATATAGTAAAAATATATTTAAGAAATCATTTGTTAAAAAAATAAAGTTTCATTAAATTTTTAAAATCGACAAAATTTATAATATATATAAAAAAAAAATTCAAAAAACTTTCGTTAAGAAAAATAATATTTGGTTAATTTTACTTCCTCCTCCCTTTTGATGATTTATTTGCATTTTTATTAAAAAACCCTAAAAAAAAGTGTCGATCTTACAAAACTGATTAAAAAGTGCTGCAATGTGAAAAACTGTTTTGTAAGGTCGACATATATTTTGGCTAAAAAATTGAATTATTCGTTTAAATTAATTTTATTAAATTTTCATTAGAAGAAAAACTAATGATATTACAACACAGTTACTAAGAGAAATAACGGTAATGGAAACCGATCTGTTTCTCAGTACCAATAGAGTACCAATTGGTACCTAACTCAGTTATGAACCAACTAAAAAAAAAAATCTTCTAAGTAAATAGTCTGAATTATATTTATTGCACTCAAATTATTGATAGTCCTAAATAATTACTAATAATTTATCAATTCTAAAATGAGTTCATCTTTGTAGAGTTAAATATTTTACACTGAAATTAATATTATAATGGCGAAACTTAATATTTTCCCTACCAGACACTCCAAAATAAAATTCTCAATATACGCTATTTTAGCTTAGTTGCCTGTAGTGGTAATGTTTATATAGATTTGTTTGTATCAAGTGCTTGTTTTGTCCTTGCCACTGATATTGACTATAATCCTTTTTTTCTATTGTTTTGTATTGGTTCAGTACACAACACACATTCACATGAACTAAACAAAAACATGCAAACAAATTGAAAGAGAAACAAAAAGGCAACACAACAATAATAATAACAGCAACGAGAATAAAAAAAGCTCTTGACTAAACTTGAAAGCAAAAGAAAAAAGAAACTAAAATAAAAAGCGTAGAGAGAGAGGGAGAGAAAAGGACAAAACCAATAAATATCTTTTGTTGTTTAAGCTTGAAAAACTACTTTGACTATGGTTCCTACAATTGATATACACACACGAACTAAAAAAACATTCATACAAATTAATATGGTTGTCTATTGCTTAGTAGCTGTTTGTCTTGATGCTAGTTTATGTATATATGTATGGTTGGTTGTGAGCTGATACAAATTCTGTTGTCCTTTTGTGGTCGCCAAGTGCCAAAGCATGTCAAGTTTAACTTCTTTATTCCTGTTTTTTTATATAATATATTTTGTTGCATAGTTTAGGGGTTTAGTTTGTTTAACTGAGTGTTTTTATTTATTCATCCTTTTTTTATTTCGTTCCTCATTGTGAAAATAAATATATTGTTGAAACAAGCCCAACAATTCTTGTCCAAAGTGCTTTATTGTCATTTTACTTTGACAATTTATTCTTTTATTTGTTTTTTTTCTACAGTTTATTTGTGTCATTTTCTGCTTTCATAGAGAGGGATCTGTATCCTTTTTTATATGTTTTTTTTTTCTTTGCTCCTGCAAAGTATTTGATATTTTATGTTAGTGATTTTCTAATTTTACACTTTTTGATTTCGTTAATTTAAAGCTGTGATTTACAATGTTTTTCTTATAAAATTAATACTTTGCTTTAGTTTTATTTTCTATTTCTATTTGAATGAATGGAAATAAAGCAACAAAAGAGTTTGAAGTTTTATCTTTTAAATCTTCTTTAGTTATTTAAATGTCAACTTAATGACAACAATTACATGAAAGTCATTTAAAAGGAATAAAAGTTGAAAGTTGTTAAATAAAGTGATATTTATTTAGTATGAAACTGTTTGAAATTAAAATATTTATTTAATTGAATTATAGAGGAATGTTTTTTGCTTATAGTATTATTTTACCATAAAACTTTTTTATTTAAATTGCTGTATTTGTGGAGGATTCTATATTTTTAAATTATTTGTCATAAAAATTATTTGCAGGAGTTAAAACTAATTACTAGCATTGTTAGAGAATATAAAACTAATTTGTCTTATTAGAAAATAATAAATTAGGACTCTTGTTGAGTTAGGATCACATATTTTTAAGTAAAAAAAATATATATATAATATATATAATAGCATCCTTTACTAAGATATATAAAAAAAGTTCAGCACTTAGCGAGCATATATTATTAACTGAATAGTAAAAACGAAGGTAGAAATTTTTATATTTTCTTTATAGGTACAATACAAAGATTATTGAGTTATTTCCGTGTAAGGAATAACACAGAAAAAAGTCACCCGTTAACAAAGATATAAAAAAATTAAATTTGCATTTAAAAACTATAAAAAAATGAAAAAGATTTTGAAAATTGTGCAATTAATAAATTAATTAAATCAATGAATGATTTAATTTAAATAAAATTAAACTGGAATTATATTTTTCTTGAATATATTTATNNTTCATTGATTTAATTAATTTATTAATTGCGCAATTAATAAATTAATTAAATCAATGAATGAATAAATGTATATACATAAAGGAAATAAAATTAAACTGGAATTATATTTTTCTTGAATATATTTATTAAGTTTTAATGTAAAATGGAAAAACGGTGTTAATTGAAGAAAATACGGTAAATATTTTTTCTATGAATGGTAACTTGTAAGACAGCAGCTTAATGATTAAAATAATACACTAAAGTCTAATTCGGCACTTTCACTTTGCCAATCATATCCTTAAATTAGGGATGTCAATTTCATTACACATTTGTGGTGGCTGATTCGCACGAATTCTTTCTCTCGATTAAATGAAAAAGTTGCTAAGAGTGCAAAGAGTACAAAATACACTTTAAAAAATTATCGAAATTAATTTCTTAGTAATCAAATTCTTTAATATTAATGTTTTGGTGTGAAGTGGGGAGAATGATAATTATATTTTTTACTTCAATTTTAATAAATTTAAGTGTAAGCAAAGCGAAAATATATTTTTTTCACTCTCACAAAAACAATTATATTTACCTTAAATGCATAATACAACTGCAGATACATTTCTTTTTAATATACACATATATGTCTACACAAAATAATAGACGCTTACATGTTTGTTTTACATGAATAAAAAAAAAAAAAACCTTCAATAAAAAATAAAAATCACGTCGTCTTCTGACAAGTTTCCAAACATTTAACTAATTATCTAAGGATTTTGATCTGGACAGGTTTTAACATGGATATTATTTAACGTAGTCTTATCTATAGATGAGACTATAGTCGAGACTAAAATATAAATAGTTTAATGAAATTTCACACAAATAAGTTTTATATAAACCTAAATCCGTGTGCCAAATTTTGTGAAGATTGGTCCATAATTGGCCATAGCTCCCATATAAACCCCTCTTATGAAAATCAGTCTTGCCCGTCTATACCTTTTTCCCTCGTATCTTTTCTGTCGTTTTTTTTTTTTATTTCCTATTTTATGTTCACATATAAATGTATCAAATTATTTTCTCTACAGAATATGTTAAACTTAACTGTACCTTACAGAAAAACAAAACGATTACATTTAATTAATTAAAATTAAAAAAAAATTGAAATGAACGTACTGAACTATTTTAAAATTTGGAACGAATCTAGAACGATTTTTTCCGACTCTTAATATATTGTCTGACCGAATTATTTACTAAAAATATATTTGGAGTATTTTTGATGAATTATCCAAAGTTATCGCCACTTTAATGTATATCGTCCTATTATTTTGAGCAGATTGATATATATTTTTATTTTTATGTATGTTTTTCCTGGCATAGTCAGTCATAAATTATTATTTATATTTCTGCTTAAAAAATTTAAAAACTTTTTCGAACGGTATATCTATCATTTTTAAAAAAAATGTTTGATCGAAATATTATCTTTTAAAATTTAATTTTGATTAATTGCTATTTTTACTACCAGATTTTCTTTCATCATAGCAAAATCTTTTTATGTTTTAATTTCATTTATACTATTTCATTTTATTTGCTTCGTTTGTTTAGTGAAAAAAGCAAATGCATTTTAATAAAGTCTGTTGTCAAAAGGTATTTGAAAAAGTCATAACTACTACCTTTTTGTATCTAACTCATTTTTGTTACACAAACGCCAACAACGTCAAAAGAGTCTGCCAAAGTGGTAGACAGCAAACAAAAAAAAAAAAAAAAAAATATTGCAACCGTTTGCAAGGTTGTTGTTGACACTAGATAACTTAAAAAAAAACACACACACAAAAAGCTAAAATAAATGCAAACAAACAAGCAGGCAGACAGACAAATATGTATGGCAAACGAAAACCTCCAAAAATGTTGTCTGTATTTTAAACTCTTTTTGCTATTCTAAAGTGGATCTGTTTATGTAGGTGGCAAAAAACTTCTTCAGTTTGTGTCTAAGGAGCCAAAGTAACAAAAAGCAAACATTCTTCAACTACTAGATGTTAAAACATTAGAAAACAAAATTATTGATTGGCTGACGCCACGTCGTACCACACCAATGACATTAGCCAATATCTAGGAAGGAAAACAACTAAATTGTTGCTTTTAACTTCCGGCTACAACAACAACAAGAAAGTAAGTTAAAGTGGTTGGGTGGTTGAGTCACTTAGTTTTTCTTTTTCATATAAACATTTTTTGTTCATATACAATATAAAGAATAATATTAGATGTTAACTTTTAGTATTGTTTGTTTCTCGTTTATGTTTGATAAAAGTGTTTGCCTTTTAGAAAAAGTGGTATTGGTCTGAAAGATATAAGTTAAGGTTGAGTTGAGTATACAAGTTTAGGAAATGTTTTTCCTTAAATTAAATTATTAAAATATTCCAGTGTTTACCAACGACTTACTTATACCATTGCTACATGATTTCTTTCTTAAACTTTAACAAGAAACATTCACATGAACTTATTTTTATTATTTATTAGCTGTTTTTTTAATTTTTTGCGACAAGAGAAAAAATTGTTTAGGTATAGGAAAGGGAATGTATAAGTATTAGTTATCTTTGTGTGCAACATTTTGTGTAAACACTTTTTAACTTCCGCTAGAGTTGTTAGTTGTCTTTCTCTTCTTTCTTTTTTTATTAGTGTTGCAACTATGTTTAGAGAAGTTTACTTTTTTGTTCTTTTTTTTAGTTGGTTCGTCTGTTCATTTATTCTTTCCTTGATACTTTCGTCAATATAACTTTTTCAATAATATTTGCAGATGGATCTTTGTTCTTTCGTTGTTGATATTGTTTAGTGGCGTCATCATCAGCATCATCATGTTCATCCTTTTCTTCATTGAGGTTTTTGTTGATTTTTCGTTTTCTACTTTTGTTTCTAAAATTATGTGTTGTTTGTTACAGAAGAACTTTTGTCTACAAGGTACAGTAGGGTAGAAGGAAACATTTTTAGAGTCTGCATATTCTAATAGCGCCTTCAAAGAAAATTTCGAACCACTTACCAAATTATTTTTTATTCAATTTTAAATATTATAACATTATCTTAAAGATCTCGTTAATGGAAAAGATGTTCTGGTTATCTTTTACAGTTTTCAAATTATTTTCATTTGATTTTTTTTTTTTTTTTAATATGCAAAATGCTTGAAAAAATTTTCTCACTTAATAAAAGAACTAAATTATCTATTGAATTAAAAAAATTGTAGTCAATATTCTTACAGAGTAAAAAATAAATAATTTTGAAATTGATATTTACAAAAATTATTTTTTAGAGACATGGCATATAACTGTTTCACAATTCTCTAAAAGATATATTTACGTAGATGACTCCAAATTTAAAGCTGGCATAATTGTTTGAAAGAACAAACTATTTACATATTCTTTCGAATTTGATCTGTTTTGCTATTTTACAACACCCAAGCATGGATCGGCGTTCTAAAGACTATGCTAATAACTTTTTTTCAGATCTGCTACAAAGTCTTTAAGTATTTCTGCAACAATTAGTGGGCGAAATATTGGACTATTTGAATATGTTCCACTCTATTCTATTACGGGTTTTAATATTGACAAAAAGTACGGTCACACTAGGAAATTATTTAACGAAAACTATTAAATATTTATTTGGCATAATATAACCATCAAACCAGCTGATTTTTTAATCAAAAATATTCTAATTGTGAATACTGAGTGACTATATAATGGAAAATATTGTGCAATATTTCAGGCAAAAAATTATTTGACCTTACAAAGTTGTATAGGTCATGTTCTTTACTATTAAACCTAAATCTTAAACATATTAAGTATATACATATAAGAAATAAATTGATATATATTCCATTCATATGAATCATGAATGGAATGAATATCAAAAATATAATAATACAGACCAACTGCTAAAGATATTTACATTGCATATTTTCTCTTGCATATAATGTCGATGAATCTTGCGGATGTCCACAATGAAAAATTTTTAATTTTTAGTCCTTAATCATAAACATAAATTTGATTCATACTAAATATTCATTAGGGTGTCCAAAGGATAGCCTTTTTCGAGATTTCGTTGTAGGAAGACTATTCGTAAAAATTTGCGAA
This sequence comes from Phormia regina, assembly GCA_001735545.1. NCBI lineage: Eukaryota > Metazoa > Arthropoda > Insecta > Diptera > Calliphoridae > Phormia > Phormia regina. Next base: position 7,566 of record MINK01183283.1, read on the forward strand.
AAAAATACGAATTGGTTTTCAGTTAAAATTTTTTAATGGTATTTTGTTTCGCTAGCAGACTTTTTAAGGAATTTTAATGGAAATTTTTTTGAAAAATATATATTTTGTTCATGAAATACTAATATGACAGTTTATGGACTGACATTTTTTCAAATATTTGTTAATAAAACACTAAATATTAAGATTTTTTATACCAATTTCGAGGTAAAACTATAAAATTTTTTTGATAGCAATTTAGAAAAAAATACGTTTTACTCCGATAGCCATATATACGTTCTTTAACGTGCAATAGGAGAAACAAAATAAGAAGTTTCTATAAGTATTTGAAATTTCATGTGTATTTTGTGAAAATAATAGAAGCTTTTGAAATGATACTTATAAAACTTATAACTAAAGTCATTAGAAAATAATGCCCACTGTGACAATATTCCTACATCTACAGCATCTCTCCTAACATTTGCCTTTCTTTCTTTTTTTTTTTAATGCCAAAATTGTTTTAATACTTCTCTTTACTATTTTTCAATGTTTATTGTTTTTAGAAAATTGTTCTATAAAATTTTAGTATTTTGCGGTTGTTTTTACAGTAAACACATTATTTGCATTCAATTTTGTACATTGTTTTTATAAAAACAAACCGCTATGGAGAACACACACACGCACACATTAACAAACGTATAAAATTAGCATTGAGCAATAGAAGAAAGAAAAACAAACAACTAACAATATTTGTATATTTAAACTAATAGAATTTCAATTAACTCAATAATACTATTCAAATACATGAACAATTTACAAAATTAACATAGTAATAAAAATTAATTAACTGCTACAACTATTTTCCATGATGCTGTGTGTCACAATAAAATTAATTTACAATTCATTTTTCTTTACACATACATACAGACGTTTTTCCAAAATCCACCACTAATTCCTAGTACTCACCCTTAAATGAAATCTTTATAATATAATTCACAGTTCATACGATATCATAAAGATTGTTTAGAATTTAATAAATATTTTCCTAAAATCGAAAATTCTAAACTTGTTTTTTTAGGTCTGATAAAAAAAGGAAATAAAAACACTAAAAATATCTAAAAGTAGGAAAAATATCCTGGGGTGTTAATATCTATATATTGATATCCTGATGGGCAGATCTTTCGTTTACCTCCTGTTGTGTAATTTTAACTTAAAGTTTAATCTTCATTATCACTAGCGTCATTATTGGTTGTAGGAACGTTTGTCCACCACGTTCGTGTCAATGAAATTACATTTTTTCTATCTCTGGGGATTTTAAATCAAATTGTCACCCTCTTTACATGTGTGGATATATACATGTTGTTACATACACACCTACACTCACATATACACGCTTTAATATTTATTATGTGTATGCGTTTATATTGACTGACCATTATTGGTCAAGTGGTATTTAAAATTTTGTTTCTGTTTTTTTAATTTTTCTGTTTAAACCATATGTGAGAATTTATTTATTATTTTCCATTTGATTGACATGTTGTGCCAGAGAAAAGCAAATAAGTTGTTGACCTGTTAAATTCTGGATTATTAGGGCAATTTGTCTGCTTGTTAGTATTTATTTTACAACACAGTTGTTACATATAATTATTTATTTAGTTATTTTTTCTGGTTTGGGTTCAAATTATTGTGATATTGACGATTTGTTTTAAAAGCTTTTTTTTAATTCACAGGAGTAGGTAAATATTTGAACATATAATGCAATTGAAATATTTATGTTTGTATGTTATATGTAAATGAGTAAATTTGAATTTTACCTATGCAAAAAAACGCATCAGATTAATAATAAAATATCTAAAGGATTTCACAAAGTTCAGCTAGAATTTTTATTTATAGGACTCTTACATGTTGGATGTTTTGATATTTGGAAACTTTTATATACTTGAGTTAGTCGAATTTGACAACATATATCTAATTTCTTGTTATTGCACGATAGCTGCAACATAATTCTTCTGAAAGCTTAGATCCTCCTCTATAAATCTTATATCCATTTCCAATAAAAAAAGATCAAGAGCTTCTAAAAACCAACACTTCTACTACTTTTTCTTTTTTTATTCATTTTATTTATTTACTGAATCTGCCTTTATTAGGCCTCACAGTAAGTATTTAAATCTTAAAACTTAAAATATCTACTCTCTAGGAAGAGCTATGTTGAAAATAGGCCTCTCATTAGCTGGGCGGAAGGTCTGATCTACGAAGCCTTGAATATGTTTGCACCTCAGCAAGGAGTCTAGCTAGTGGATTTGGATGAGTTTGAAGTTTCTTCTACTACTTCATTTTTAAAAATATTTTTCATATTATAATATACTTATATACCAAAAAATACTGATGTATTTAAAAAGTGTTTAGGTTTCAACAAAACCCAAATGGATAAGACACCACGAATGCTGATGAAGTATGTATGTATCGGCACAGAGAATATCTATTCCATTGTGTCTAATTGTCTAGTATCAAATTTTAGTCCAAAAACTCAGCTTTGATAAAGCCAAACAGAGACAACAAAGCAATTTAAAATATATATGTTTTTAAAAAAATAAATTAATTTTAATAAATTATTTTAAATGGCATTTTTCCAAAAATGCTCATAACTTCTATATACATTGTACAAGTCTTGTTTTTATTTCATTTAATAAAGGGACGCATTGTCTCTAAAAGGTCTAGTAAGTCAAAAGGTCAAAATTTATCATTTAAAGATTATTTTTAAATTTCAAAATAAAAAAATCATGTATCGATTATGAAACCCTTCTCTATATTTGTGCCAAATTGCAAGTTGGAGCCTGGTTTAGGATTTATAAGGCAAATATAGAAAAAAGGAAATATAAACAACTTTTGAACTAAATGAGTGAACAACATGAAATTTTGCATAATCATTAGAGTTACATTAATATTATATATTTTTTAGCATTTTTAAAATATCGTTTTCGGAGAAATAGTGGCTTATTTCTTGTTAGTCTAGCTTTGACCTTTGAACTTTCGATCTCAAGTAAGTCACTATAATATCATTTTTAAAGTAATGTCCTTGTTTTTATATCTGCACTAGAATGAACTTTTTATTTTCTATAGCTTAGGAATTATTAATAATAGGATTTTATTTTTGTCCATAACTCCCAAACAAATTGCAATTTTATATCCATTTGGGGAAAAGTTATGTCAACAACACAGAAAAAAGTTTGTACATAAATATTAGAATTTAGTTTCATTGATTTTAGTTCATAATATTTAAGAACAATTTTTTTAATACTAAAACTTTTTTCTATATGAATCAAAAGTCAAGAAGACTTAAACAAATTGTTTAAATTTTATTT
>MINK01183345.1:0-15860 GCA_001735545.1 Phormia regina
CATGTTTCTAGGTTAATAATTATAGAAAATTCAAAAAGTACCATTTAAAGAACAAAAAAATACCTCATTAACTAAGAACCACATATTCCAAATTTCATGTTCCTATGTCCATAATTATAAAAAAATTCAGAAAGTAACACAAAGTCCCCTCTTAAGGATTCACATTATCTAAGGATCATATATCCCTATTTTCATGTTTCTAGGTTCATCGCAACAGAAAATTCAAAAAGACCATTAGAAGGACTACATTTTCTTAATGTCATGTTTAATGTAAATATAAATTCATTAGTATGGTTGAATGAATTGTAGAGTCTCGTCTTTACCCCTTTTTTCACCTATCGAATTATCAAACATTGTATTCCAATAAATTTCTAAATTGTAATAGTATCCCATATTAGAATACACATATGAATATATAAAAAAATGTTTTATGAAAAATTGCCAAAAATAGGTACGATGATTAAATTAAATTAAAAAAGTAGCATATTTTTTGGTTTTTTTTTTTTTTTTTTTGATAAATTATGAATATGATATAAAATNNAATACGACATAAATTTTATCTGTATGTTGATTGGTTTCAAAGATACATATGGTGCTAAAAAAAGTATCAAAATACAGTTTTTACCCGTTTTCTCTCTAAAACGGTTGATTTTCAAAAAACTACCAGACACCTGTCTGATAATTTTTTATCTCTATTAGTTTGCAAACTATAGGGTTACCGATTTTACTCGCTTTTACCCTTTTTTAGCCAAATTTCCAAAAACGACATCTTAGTTTACCTATATGGATAGAGACCTACTTACGTTCCAAAACTTCTTCTCCCTAGCTTCAGTCGTTTGGGCTGCCGAATGATAAATCAGTCAGTCAGTAACTTTACTCTTTTATATAGATTAATGGAAAATACATTTCTACTATTCCCAGTAGGAAAAAGAAGGACTAAAGAGACATTCTAAAATGCTTTTAAATGTCACTCGCATTGCACATTATTCCTATTATACACGGCGTATCGTTAGAGGTAAAGTCTCCCTTCTTCCCTTCAAAATGAAGCAGATCAATGATTTGAATAGCTTTGTTTTCTTTTATTTTCTATTTATTTTTGTTAGGAAAAGTGAATTTATAAAATTAAATTAAGCGTTACTTTTGCTACATTTCACTCCTTTAAAAAATGTTACATAAATCATAATATTAATAAAAAAAATCACTAGCCAGCATTTAAATTGATATGGTGTAGAGTACAAAAACAAAAACGAATACCCTTTATTTCAGGTGCTCCGTAATTATATATTATTGATTGATGCGAAAAATTAAAAACAACTTTTGGGTTTAATTTATGTATTCCACATTGCCATCATTTAAAAGTGTTTCCAAAATAATTGACAAAACTAATCATATGTTACTAAAATATAATAAAAAAAAATTTTTTTTCTTTAAAATTCTCTATTACATCTTCACTTTTTTCTCTCAGTGCTCTTAAGACAGACATATAAACTCATAAAAATACAATAAAAAAACAAGCAAAATAAAATTCTTTAAAACAAACAGCAACAACAAAAAACACTAAGAATAACAAGGCATAAATAAATAAGAACCAAGAAAAAGAAAAAAGCAACACAAAAAGAAAGGAAATCGAAAATGAGCGATATCCAATTTTATTTCGATTGTTATCCAATTTCTGAGCAAATAAGTGAAAATGTTTTCATTTTCATGCCTTTAAGCTTTATGGCATTAATACCAATCAAACTCTAAATTTTCCTTTTTTTTCTTACGCAAAGACAAATACACAAAACAAACACACAAACAAGGAAAATATAAGTATGTATCTATAAACATGTAGAAAATTCTTACATATACATACAATAGCAAAAGATAGACACATAAATTGTGTATGAGATTGGCTAAGCAGGCAGCATTAAATGAATATGTAGATGGAGCAAGTGTTGGTAGTAGTAGTAATAATGTATCAGTATTTGTACGTGTAGTTGTCATTATGTTTTGTATGTGAATTCAAGTTATTCTTTGGGATGGATAGCAAAACAACTTATATGTATAGAGTATGAGTCATATCGAAAAAAGTCTTATGTAGTATTGCTTACAAAGTGTCAATAATTTGGTTCAATTGAAGCGTTAGTATTGTATCAGTTTGCTTGGCTGCTTTGCTTTGTTGCCTTACCCAAGTTTATTATTATACTTTTTTTTGACTTCAACCTATTTTTGTTATTGCCACTACTCAATATCATCATCATCGTGTTATACCCATCGTAATCATCACCATCCCATCCTTTATAGTCCTATAAATGCCAAAGCTATCACTATTCCACACTTTTTCCCTTCTACTGTGATCTCAACGGAAATATTGAGAAATCTTTGGTAAGAAAAAAAAAATTAAATTGTGATACCCTCAACTCAGATAAGAAAAGGACTGAACCAGAAGAGGAGGAAGAACAAAAGGAAAATATATACATATAAATAAGAAATGTAAAAATATCATAAAATCACTCTGTATATTCAAACTCATATTGCTAGACACAAAATTGCACTATGGGCAAAATTTGCAGTTGATGCTTAAATTTCCTTAAGTTTAATCCTTAGACAAAAATTTAGCCACTGAATATTTAAATTGCCTAAAATATTGCCCTTTGGTGTTCAATGAAATATTTAATATTTTTTATAATTGATGTAAGTAGACTTTAAGCACTAAAAATTTAAATATATCATCCACTCATGCCATAGTGCATCACTTAAATATTTCTTGTGCCCCCATTGCTATTGTCAGTATAATATTTGGCGAGTAAAGCGTATAAATGTAGCAATAAGAGCAAGTACAAACAACAAAGTTAAAAGTAAATATCATATAAAAAAACGGGAATGGTAGAATGGCAGTCACAAGTATTACTTATACAAAAAAGTAGATAGTAGATTGGTGTGGTTGTACGTTCGATGGTTGTAGAGAAAAACGGAAAAGGAACAAGAATTCAAGAATACGCGCGTCTGTGGCAGACATGAAATTATACTTGAAAATCATGTTTTATGCAAGTGCCGCATATACATACACATACATATAAATGTATGCGTGTATATGAATGTAAGTATGTATCGTTACAAGAGTGTCTTGTGTAATGTACTGTAAGAATGTGGAGAGTGGGTACGAGTAATTTGTATCATCATACCTTTAAGTGTATGTAAGTGTAAAAATATATAAGAAACGGATGTTATTTAGTGAAGGTAATTATGTGGTTTTTTATTTATTCATTTATTTGTTCTGTCTTGTTTTCCCCAACTTCTTCCTCTCCTGCTCCTTTATCTCTTTCCTTGTTCTCGTTTTAAATATAATTGAATTTACTCATAATTTTATAAATATTTATTTAATTGATTTGTTAAGGTAAGAATTTGATTTACAATAGAGATCCCTTAAGTGTGTAAAGTGATATTATCATTTATTTACTTGGTTTTCTTTTTTTTTTTTTTTTTATTTTATTATAATTTAAGTGACATGAAACCATTAAGTAATTTATAGGGTTTGTTTACAAGATGTTGTATTGATATAATGGAAATTAGATCTATATTTAGTTGAAAATTGAGAAATTTATTTTACATAAAGTTGTTAGTTGTTATTTGTTATATAATAAGGGATACAGTTTTCTAACAAAACTTTTACTAAATTGTTAAAGAACTAAGAAAATTTGAATAGTTTGTAATAAAATATAGAAAAGAAACCGATATGATATAATAAAGCAATTTTATTTTTTTATTATCATTGTTAACTTTTTTTTGGTTTCAGAAAATTCAAATCAATGTCACTGCTAGGGACAGAGATATTCAATACCTTATTTTATTTTATTTTTTTTAATAAATTTAGATAGTTTTCAAACTTTTAATTTGCTTGATATAACACAGTTATTCATTATTATTTATCATTCATTATTTTTTAGAAGTAAATAATAGTTAATAACAATTACTACCAGCTTTGGAAACAATTGGACTAAAAATAAAGTCAAAAAATGTTAGCGAAAAAATTAAATTTTTTCTTGGTAAAGATCTGGAAAGTTTAGTGAATGTTATATTCAATTAATTTTTAAAATATAATTTATCGAGTATATATTACAAAATGTCGAGTTAAAACAAAATATGCTGGAGAATATTTTTCCAAATAAAGGGCTTTTAATAAGGCCAGAAATGTTGTATTAGAAAACAATATATATATTTTTTGGCTATATAATAACATAAATTGGCAAAACGAAAAGATTTCTATGACACAGAATATTTCAGTCAATTGGTATACATGGTATTAACAACTATTAAGATTCTAAACTTTTGTTCTCGTGATTTATTGTGATTTGTGATATCAAAGAGGTCACTCTATATACTAAAGAAAACAATAGTACAATATAACGAAAATGACTTCTTTTACTTAAATTAAAATTCTATTCAAGTAATTTTACATGATTTTTCAATAAACTCACAAATTATAGAGATAAGTATATTTTTAAAACGTTATAAAAGTCGAAAATGGCAAAGACACAAGTTTTTACTCATAAATCATAAAAAAATAGTCAAATCAATATAGAACTTTAAACTTGAAAAATATGGCACATACTTTCATTAGTGAGAAGCACAAGTTTCCAAAACTCGAACCTTTTGGTCATATGATCTTCTGCGAAATTCAAGCAAAATTTACTTTTTATTTTATAAAGCTATTATCTAGTAATGTTCTTTGTTATACCCTTCACCAATTTTTGATTTTAGCCCTTCAAAAAAATATCATATCCACACGATGTGCCTTAGCGAAATGTATTTCGACAAAAGGGTCCCGTTTTCAATAATCATCGATATTTGACTTAAATTTATGATCCCAATTAATTTTATTTATCGCCACTCATATATCTATATGTCCAATATTCGTTTAAATTGAAGTTTTCTATATAAAAATACAAAAAAAGTGCAATTTTTCCATAATTTTCAAAAAGTCTATAAAATGTTTGTATTAAATTTATTTTTAATGCTCCTCCGATTTTGTTATATAAAATTACAAAAAAAAACTAAGCATAAGTATTTTAAATATGATTTAGAACAGTGACCATTAATTTGAATACCATAACATATTTTAGATAAAATCAGTGCTATGGCGATAATTTAATAGTGTAATTGAATGTATAGTATATTTTTTGGATAATAAAAATTTTATTACATTAAGTCGTTGGTTAAGATCTTTTCTAAGTTCTTGACAATGTTGTTTAAAATTGAATTTATTATCGAAGGTAATCCCTAGATTTTTTTAAAAAATTTTAGACGTGTGCAATTGTGGTATTGTTGTAGTTGTATACAATTTCTTTTGTCAATGATAGGGTAGCTCGAGATATTTTTGACCATTCGTATAAGTCTTTCAGAATATTAAAAAAGCGGTTTTAACTCTTTCAGTCGTGTTATTCATTTACTTAAACAGTTCGAATAAAATTTAATATTTCAATTTGTTTTTTTTTTTTACTTTGTCCCACTGTGCACTGCACTAAATAATTAACTGTTATTAAAAAATGCAGGATTTATATTAGTAGGCATCAATCAGATTTAAATCCATTTTTATTTAATTTCTTTTTTTTTTTAGAAATATTTTTATTAATTATTTTTTCATAGGGGAAAGATTCCATCAGCACTTTTAGAGGTTTAATTTGCATACATTAATTTTTTATATTAAATACCTATATTAAACAATTTGTCAACAATTTATTTGTTTTATGAAAATTATCATAAATCTAGCAAAATAATCAATGCAATGAATGGATCCAGGTTAATAAAAATAGATTTTTTTTAATTAAAAATAAACGATTTCTATTGTCCTTATATTACATTTTACACACTTTAATTTTTTTTCATTAATTTTTTTTCATTAAAATGGAAAATAATTTGTAACAAATATTGTAAGTACGCACTCCATTTACTTACACTCTTACTTAACGATTACCCACAAATACATACAAAGCCAAAATAAAGAAGCATCTTCTTAAGAATGGATTACAAGTATTATGTTTTTTTTTTTTTTTTTTTGCTATTTTCCTTTTTATTGTATTTGTTTGGTATATTTTACCTTATTTCCTTTTTTATTTTGAATTTTACATTTATTTATGTATAAATTTGTGTTTGTATTTTTTTTTTTTATGTAAACATTTATTTAAATGTTTATTTTTCTACTTACACTTATGTAAACAAATACATATATTCTCATACATACACACACATATATATATTTATATACGAAAGTACTTTTATGTTTTACAAAACGCTTTTACTGGTTATTATGTAAATTTTATAATACAAATTTAAAAATTACATATACATATATGTGAACATATACATATGTACATATATGCATAAGGATTATATTTCCTTTCCAAGTTGAGTAGCTGATTGTATATGTTTGTATGAGTGTTTTCATATGACTTAAAACAAACCACAAACAATTCAATAAGCAACGTAGGAGATGACGAGTATTTTTTTTTAAGAAGAAGAATAAAATTTATAAATAAAACAACAAGAAAAATATACAAAATATATATAGTATAATACAATGAAAATTATATGTATATACTAGGGTATCCAATTAATCGGGGTTTCAGATTATTCGATTTATCTGACAAATAATTATTCGAGGTTTATGTTTATCAGTTTTAGTAATACATATTAGACATATAAATAATACTATTTATAAAATTTAATCTATTAAAATAGTTATTAAATGACTTAATGTAGATAATAAAGGGTCTATCTTTATAGATCTATCACCCATTTGTTTCAGAAAATTGGACTTAGGCAAAATACTATAAATGTTATTCAAATTCAAGTTTTATAAATCAGTATTTTCTTATTTTCTGTGTCAAGGATAATAATGACATAAATATATTGCCATTATTATCCTTGCAGGATCCAAAGGAAATAATTTATAAAATTTTAATATTTCAATGTCGCATTTTGTTAAATAAAAAATATAATATTCAGAGAAGTATGTAAGAATCTAAACATGGGATGCAGAAATAGTGCAAAGTCGGAAACAATACTTTGGAAGTAAAAATCTATTGTAGCTATGTTTTCTGGAAATGTTTATTATCCAATTTAGAAATGATGTTGACATAAATTTGAATTTTAAATAAAAAAATTATTAAATTATAACAGTGAAAAACTAGATTACGGTTAATCGGTTGTTCGACACAAATTATTAGGTTTATTTGTTATTCGAAAATATACAGTTTTTAATTATTCGAACAGTTAATCGAACAAAATTAATCGGATAACCGAATGGCGGTTAATCGATTAGATACCCTAGTATATACATATGTTTAATATATGTTTATAGTTAGGAATAGTAGTTAAAGTAAAAAATAACTTAAATAGCACTTTTATACAACAATTTTCACCACTTTTTATGTTGTAAAAATAATCTAAATAATTTTACTTAAAATTATAATTACAATAACCTTTTAGAAAACATTATCTATCTGCATGACAAAATAAATTTTCAGCCAAAAACTTTCGGTTTTGTGCTGCAAACAAAACTATATTAGATGCGTTTATAATAAAATCAGTGAATGCAGTTAATATATTTAGACAAAATGTAAAACTTTAAAAGTTTTTATTTATAAAAATTGCATCTTAGTGCTTTATTCACTGATACTGCCTCAATTATATATTCTTTAGTTGCTATACTTTTTTTCTGCTATAACGCTTTAAAAAAACGTAAGTACGAAAAAACGACTTTATTTCTTTGTTTTGTTTTTTCACCATTTTTTATAGAATTTAAAAGGCAACAAATGTTTATAATGTTTATTTTTTTTTTTGGTTCTCTGTATATGTGTGCAAAGTAAATGAAAATATACAAGATTTAACAAAGATGAGCATAAAAACAGAACAAAAAAAAAAGTACTCAGAAATAAAATAAAATAAAAATAAATGAAGGACGTTTTAAGAGAGATCTTTATACGTACTATGCAAATAATGGAGAAAAAGTGAAAACTGTTTATTATTTAAAATATTTTATTTTGGTAGCAAAAACTTGTGCTTACAAGTACATAATGAAGAATACAATGCCTTTCCTATTCTAATATGGAGAAATAAAATAAACCAACAGAAAAATAGCGAAAAAAATATATAGAATAAAAAGGGGAAAAATCTCATTTTAACTTTGTTGTGGATATTTATTGTTGCTGGTAGATGTTACAGTGGCTTTTATGGATACAGAATCAATAATTGCAGATCTGGTCTCAAAATAAAGCAATTTTTTCATTACTCATTTTTAATTTTAGGCCTTCAAAAAATTATTAGGTCTTTTATGATGGCACATTAAAACCCTTTTGTATACATATAAAGTGACACGAATGCTTGTAGAAGTGAGGGTGGTGAAAGTTATGGCGTTTTAAAGTTGAAATTATACAAATTTTTACAAACTAGAAGTTTATGTACGATTCTGGTCTAAATTACTCGTAATATCAAAACCTACTGAGTTATTCAAATAAAATTTATGGTATTTTCAATCTTTGATGGTATTAGTGCAGCATATTTTAGTGTTTCCTAGTAAAATTTTAAAACATTTCTTTTCAATAAAAATCGCGATTTTTTTTAAATCTGATCGAATCTAGGTTATTTCTCCATATTCTGATTAAAAATATATTTCATTAGAATTTATTACATAGAAATGCTTTTAAATTTTGTGATCCTTTTTAACAAAAGAAAATATTTTTTGATCCATAAAATGTTTATCTCTCAAAATGTTTTGATGCGCCTCCGAATTTTGTATTAAGCATAACAAACACCTACTACTTATGTTAATTATAATTAATTTCATGTTGCCCATACGACACTTTTGACAAAAGTGTTCCGTTTTCAATTATCAACGACATTTCACTTAAATTTATGATCCCAATCAATTATATTTATCGCCACTCATATATCTAATATTTGTATTGCAATTTTCTATATAAAAATACAAAAACAAAAAGTGCAATTTTTGCATAATTTTCAAAGTCTATAACAATCTTGTATTAAATTTATTTTTAATGCTCCTCCAATTTTGGTATGTAAAATGGTAATTCCATATGAAAATGTCTTGTTTTCCAAACTTTCCGAAACAGCCAGCGTAGTAAGGCTGTTTCGGGCACATCAAAAGGAATAAATCCTTATCCTAAATTCTGTATTTGGTTGAGGGACGCACCGACCCCGCCAAAAAAAACTAAAAATTTAAAAAAACCAAAAAATTTGGTCATCATAAGTTTACTACCTTATATTTAGTTGCTCAAAGTCTGCACAATAACAAAAATGGTGCAGAATTTATGTACAAGTCGGACTTATGATAGAGTAAGATTAAAAAATATAAATGAGCGAACGAAAATTGTAGAAGAATGGTAAAAACTTAAGCAGTTATCAGTTTTTCTATATTTTTGAAATTTGAACAACAACAGCCCTGGTTATAAAATGAAACCTATTGTGCTAAAATTTTGCACTATATTAGCTTCAAGTCTTGTGAGTTCAGATCTATAACCAATTTATTCAATATATCATAACCACAAAACTTATTAAGGATTTAAGTTACTTTCAGTCAGGTTAAAAACTTTTGATAATTAAACATATGTTCCTTAAAAATCATTTTTACATTTTAACTAACTATTGATATTTTATGCAATGTCCTATTTACAAATCAGCCCAGAACTGTAGAAAACAACAACTATTTTCCACAAGAGAAAATTTTATAAATATAATAAAAATGGATCGGATGAAATTTAGATTCCGGTTAATTTTGACTGAAACTTGTTAATTACACAGATGCTAGAAAATAAAGCATATTTTCTCAATGTACTAAAATAAAAGTTATTTAGTAATGTCATCAATCTATAATGGCATATTTGTGAACATTCTGGTCACAACTGCATACTTTTAAATGTTTTCGAATTTTTTATATTTGCTAAAATGTGCTCTTATTTCAGAACATATTTTGATAATTTAAATATCATTTTTCTGTATATTTTATACATAAAAGCATAATTTTATACATAAAAGCATTATTTTGCATATTTTTCACTTAAGAGAAAAATGTTGCTTAAATATTTTTCCAGTATTTTAAAATGAATAGACATTTTATAAATTAAAATACATTTATTTACTATGTGATAAATGTAGAAGATATGAGTAATTTTAGGCGCAAAAAGAGAACATTTTCAAGTAATTGATAATAAAACTCAAGTAGCTTTTAGAAGGATTATTGGACAATTTTATATTTAACCAAAAGAAATTATATTTTGGGAGTATATTTTTGATTTTCTAAACCATATTTTACTACTTCAAGAGCTTTTTATGTGAGCATAAGACGTCTTTAGATCGTAATTTTGGTTTCCCTGTCTACATTTCTTTTCTTTTATCATATAAATCGTAAACGAGGGAATTTTATTAGTTTGTCCCGTTTTGTGAGGAATGCAAACATTTCGGATAAAATCTCTAATCATAGTTCAACCAAAAGAATTTGAAAATTAAGAAGAATTTGAAAAAAAAGATGAGTACTGAGCAGTTAAATACACTGACCATGAATTTCTATCATAATTTTATTTGACATAAAGGTGCATTGATACAATTTTCTTGCATTAACATTATTAGTATATGATTCAAAGAACAATTTTACGAAATATTAAAATGAATTTCAGTGAACAGTACGTTGATTAAAATGAATACATACATTGCCCCAATGAAATTATACGTTGAAAATTTACTATAAATATAGGTTTCCATTGCTTTAAACTACTAAATATTATTACATTTAGTTAATATTAGTAAAAATTAAATATTATTCTCTTAATTAAAAATTAATTAACATTTATTTATTTTATTAAAAAAATAATTAAACGAACGTTTTTAATGTACTGTTCAATAAAATTTTTTTTTTATCGTAAATAAAAAACCGAAAAATTTCACTCTCTGAGTTCAAGAGTAAATTTGACCGTTATGTATATTATAAAGAGAGACTTATAGATGTTGTGAACAAATAAGAATCATTATCTATATTACCGATATGGCCTATTTTATGCATTATATTTAATATCTAAAATTCTTTGCTCTCTCGAAAAGATCTTTTAAACACTGTGCTATTATACAAAAGAAGAGTTAAAACCAACAATTACTGATTTCATTATTTTTTTTATTTTTTATATAAATAAACAAACTTAACAAATAACGACAAGAAAAAAAAACAACAACTCAACGAAATATAACAATTATTCTTTTAATGTAAATCTTTAGAGGTTTGTGAATTGTTTCAAAAATATTTTTTGCCGGTTGCTTTAGCGGCTGCTGCTGTTAATGTCAGTGCATTTGATTTTCCACTACTGTAGAGCTGGTTCTGTTTTATTTATTTAACTTAATATTTTTGTAGCACGTCTAACAACAAAAAAATAAACAAATAACGAAATAAAGGAAAGTGTTTTTCCAGTTTTGCAAAAAAAAAAAAAATAAATAAGAGAAAAAAGAGAAAAANNACAACAAAAGGAATTGTGGATGAAAACTTGGGGTTTCTTCACAAAAAAAAAAAAAATTATATAAATTTGTATGTAGTTTATTTTCTTCTTTTCCTTTTTAAATATATTTGCTATTGTGTATTGTTTATATAATACAAACTGTATTTTATAAATTGAGTTAATCACTGACTTGACCATATTTTTCCCATTATTATTTGTTTTTCTTGCAATTTTGTTTTCATGGTCTTGTTTATTAAATAATAAAAATGACACAATTTTCTTAAACAAATAAGGTCAAGTTTTATATATTGAGAGCATAGAATTCTATATAAATTTTAAGAAAATTTTATTAAATGATTCAGTTGCAAATAAACCATTTATTAAGAGATTTTTTACAAACTTTTCCATCATTTAATATTGACAGTTTTGTATACATATATATTCTAAAATTTTATTAATTTTATTCACTTTCAACTACACACCTACAAACCTTTGCTATGTAATGCTACAGGCTTTTTTAATACACACAAAAAATAGAACGACAAAATACCAACCTTGAATAAGTCAAAAAATATTTCATAAATAAATAAACAAAGGACACGCACTGTTGTACAGAGGAAAATTTTTCAACTGTCTCTTAACCAGGATCATATTTAACAAGTTCACTATATCTTCTGTTATATGTATATGTGTTGGTATGTGTATGAGTGTATGTGTACACGTGTATTTAACACAAAAGTAAACAAATGCACAAGTATTTTTACCAAAAAAAAGTGAAAGGAACATATTTGCCCTCACAAAATATTAATCCTTGGGCAGAATTTTAACATACAAACACGTGGAACAGTTATCAGTGAAAAAAGCTTAATAACCGCTTTATTATACAAACTAAATATAAATTATTTGGGGCGTAGATTAAACCGGCCAATAAATACTTTAGAGTTTTAATTTAAATAATTTAAATTATAAAACCTTTTTAACAAATAATTATAATTAACAGCTTGTGTTAAATTTTATTTAAATAATATGTTTATTATGTCAAGGATATATAACATGTAAGAATATTTTATTATAATTGCAGGTTATTGAATATTACTTAAATTAATGTTCAGTTTTTTCCATATACAATTTTTTCTCATGATTTTTGTAATACAGTACAAAGACGATTTTTTAGTTGAGGATGAAGTATCTTTTAAATGCTTCAATTCTATTCAGATTAAAACAACACACACAAATCTCATCCAAATACCTATATATATGAAATATATATAAAATAGTGTAAGTTCTTTTGTTCGTCAATCACGTCTAAACCGAAATTTTACACACAGATAGTACCAGTGCCTGTGGTCGTTATAGACTGTGTAGCTGGATTGGATGATACGCCCACTTTTTATACTCTGAAACGGTAGTAAATATTTAATATCGCCTAATAAGGACTGGCGAAGCAAACTGGGTTAATTACATAAATTTAATCCCCAAGACAAATTCTGTTTGTTCTACAACTATTTTGGCATTACGACCAATGATTTTTATTTAAAATTGTAGCCTCCAGAACTAGTTGTATAAAAGTGTTATATAGACAGTACCCATTCTATGAAATGGTTCTAGAAACAGTTAATTGGTCAATGTTTTTTATGCGAAATTGTTACATTAAGAACTAATGCAGTAAAGAATATGGAATTAATAAATAGTTTCAGAACATTTTTTTATTCCATTGAGCCATTTCCCAGAGCCCACTTTTTAAAATCTTTTAGTTTTTCATTTTTTATATACCCTACACGACAATAGGTGGTTGGGGTATTATGCGCTTATGCTTATGTTTATAACGAACAGAAAAATATTTAGACTCCCACCTTAATCACTTTCTGAGTCTATTGAAATTGATTATGATTGGATCATTATTTCAACAAATCCCCATACTACTATATGAGTTGAAAATGTGTTGAAAAACCACTAGTTCTTGATCCATAACTAATGATTATAGGACGCACAATGCGTCGTAAAAATTATAATATAATAATAAGGCACATATTTCCACCAAAAATTGATTTTACTATGAAAAATATAGAACATAAGAAACAATTTTTTAGTTAAATTGAGATAAATACAACAAAAATTATGAAAATCTGAGATCTCTCGTATTCTTTTTTCCAAATATATATTTTTATATAAAGAAATCTAAAAATCTACATAACCAGGTTATACAATAAAATGAAAGAAAATTTGCACGTTCACTAATATTTTCCAATAAAAAATCTATTTTTATATAAAAAACTAGATCTAGAGCAAGAAAGATTAAAATCCGTGATCAATGTTCAATAATAGATACATCGCTTGTTATAACAATTTTTTTTTTTAATTTTTTAACTCAACTCTTAGCTTTTGGCTACAAAACTGCCACGATTCGTTACCATAACTTTTTTGGGCAACAATATACACATATACGCATACAGTGACCAATACTTGACGCATAAACAAAAAGTGAAAAAATCAAATTTCATCAACACTTGCTTTTTCACCTGTTACCTGATTTTCTGAGTGCAAATTTGTAAAGTGAGAAAAATGTAGTGGTATGTGTATATGTTTAAAAATATGTGACAGTTTTTGTAACATCAATCCTTTTTTTCAGGTTCTTGTCATATATTCAAGGATTGTAAAGATGGTTATTCGTATTTTAATTTGTGTATGAAAATATTTTCTCTGTACATGTCAAGCAATGTATATGTGGTCGTATGATTAATTTTATTATGGTAAATTTTAATGTCATTAATTGTTTGTTTACTTTATAAATAAGTAAGAGTTTTTCAATTTATATAACTATTTTCTTAACTTAACAAACTATTATTGAAAATCGAAAATATTTTAAAATTCATAAGATAGAATTAAAAATATTAGTTAAATTACTAAACAAAATTTTATTAAATGATTTTGAGAAATAAACTTATATATGTCTGTTAATTAAAATTGTAAGTGTATTGAATTTTACACTGAAATATTTTTCCTTAAACCAACCTAACAAGTTGCCATAGTAATTTTATGGTAGCCAACAACATTTTATTGTTGGCCGTTTTTTTTTTTCTTTTAATTTTCTTCCTTATTTCATTTTGCTAGACGTTACCTAACAACTTTAAAATATAGTTGCTACTCGTGTTGCTAAAAATTTATTGGGATAAATATACATATGTACGTTTTCGTTTTCTCGGCATTGTTACACAAAATACATGCACACATTTAATTCCTATATACATGTTACACTGTGGCTCCAAAATGCTTTTTTAATAATTCAGTAACTAAAGAACCGTTAGAGATATTTCAATAAAGTTTCACATGGTCAGAGCTGAGGCCTTTTCTGTTATTTCACCTAATGGAAGAAAATTGAATAATATGACGACCATTTTGAAGTATATTAAAAAAAAAAAACATTACTGAGATGGGCAGTTTTGGAGGGCCACCCACTTCCCCCTTGACAAGCTAGAAGCCTGTAATCCTGCAAATCAACTTGAAAACTCCTCAGCTCGGACCATGTTCTAACGGTTCTTTTGTTACTTAATTATTATTAAAAAAAAGTTTTGGAACCACTGTGCGTTAACAGATTACATTAAAGTTAAAGAAAGTTTTTATGACTTAATGCACCACAAAATAACAATATCGATGTGGAATAAAAACTTAATTTATTATATAGCAACTTAAACTTTAACAAGTTTATTACCATGGAAGTGAAAAGTAAGATCTTTGGATGGAATTTTAAAATATTTTCAATTGCTGAGTTTATTTTAGGGATCAGAAGCATGATTAAGTTTGTACTGATATTTAAAACATATAACACGAAGGACTCTGGAATGTTAAATTATGCAAATATGCATTCAATCAGATATCGTTATATGATTTTCATCGATTGTAAGGACCAGGAAATGTTATTAATTAAAAAAAAAAATTAAAAAAATAAAGCTAAAATGTATTTATTATTATCATACAAATCGTTTTCGAGATATTCTTTAATATATGTATAGTGTAACCTCCTTATTTTAGCAAATTGGGACTTATCAATTCCTTACTTTTCGTAACTCTGTGTAATTTATAAGTCCATTACAAATTTAAATGAATATTTACATGAAGGCGATGAACCTTACCAGGTATCATATCCTAAACTGCGATCCTCAATGTTTTAAAGAAAGTAATGCTTTGTTTAAGATTTCTTCTACAAAGTTCTTAAGCTAACAAAATTTTGAAACCTTTGCCTTATATCATTTCATATATATATAATTTACTTAAGGTGTGCTTTAACTAAATCTGTTTCAATTTCATTTTATAAACGTTTATTTTTTATTTTAGTTCAGGTATTGAATTTAACACTTGTACTAGTTAAAAAAAAAAAAAAAA
>MINK01183356.1:3466-15151 GCA_001735545.1 Phormia regina
TTATAAGACAAATGTAAATAGAATTCATATTATAATAAATAAATAATAAATAAATAAAATAAATAACATATTTATGGGATTTATGCATGTGAAATTTGGAACATGGATTTATATTTGTGTTAAATTTCATTAAAATATTTCGTTTTTTAAGGTATTTTGGAGTGTTAAAACTCTATTCCGGGAGAACATTTGTATGGGGCTAGGTGAAATGACCAAAATCATGATTTCATCAAATTATCTCTAAAATTGCGACCTGTACTTTGCGCACAACCAGCCAGCCAGCCACTAGACAGACAGACGGACGGACATGACTAAATCGACTCAAAAAGATTTTAACAAACCAGAGAAAAGAAAAACTATTATAAATTAAATGCTTGACAAATTTTACCAACAAAAAAAGATAAATTACTGAAAATAATAAAATTTAAGACCATTGATGATTCTATAATATTGCCACAATAAAAAATAAAAAGAATCCTTGTTAATTTTGTACACAAGTTTAACAACAACAAACAAAGTAAATAGTTTTTCTTTGGTCAAACTGCTAAAGTGTTTAAGTGTGACAAACTTCTCTAAATAATTTTTGCTTTAAAAAGGAATAAAGAGAACCTGTCAATTTATTTCATCAAATTTAAAATTACGAAAACGAATAAAATAATATAAATTTTTATCTCCACAAAACCATCATCATCTAAAGTTCAGCGTCAACGTCAACGTCAGCAACAGCATCATTTTCATTTTTACCTCACTGTCAGGTTTAGTCGTACAATTATTTTAAGTTTATATTTATGAATTTAATAAAATGTACAGTATTTTTTATATTAATTTGTTTGTATTATAAGGTATTTTTAATATAATTACTAAAAAACTACTTTCATTCTGACCCCCAGACTGAGGCCATTCAGATTTCTCGCCGTATAATTAAACCCGATTATTCGCGTATTAAATGTTAGAACCGTATGTCGTATATTTATTGTTCGGAAGAAACCAGGATCCTTATTTGCTTTAAATGTGCGGAGTTACCGCACCTAATTGCCGAAATGTTCACTCGGGAAATCAGTAGCGGAGCGAGATGGCCACCGGGGACTCTCGTTCTTTATCTCAATCCCCGAGCGTGTAAAAGACCCCAGGGATATGAATCTAGGCCCATATTCTTAGGACATACTTTAACTAATTCACCTGACTTGTCAGAAAACCTAGAACCTGATTGTCCTATTTTGATCAAAACTTGTAAAGACCGACCGTAAGCAAATAGAATCTTCGATTTTATTTAGCTCAACCGCACTTTTGCGAATGTGAAAATTCTAAATGAAAATTGTTATGGATTGCTTGACTCCGGGGCAAGTGTTTCTGTTTTGGTCACGAATAGCTTAGCATTTTTGGAACGCAATGGAATACAGTTGAAACCATTTAAATTTTTTTTTTCAACCGCCGATGGCCCGAGGAATCGAACTCACCGTGATGTTTTCCTGTGGTAAAAGTGAGAAAACCCTTTACATTTTTCCAAATTCCGTTGGCAGAATCTTCAAAAGAAAAGAATGCCTTCGCGGTACCTGTGTTATGCCTTTCGGTCTTTGCTTTTGGGAAAATGTCTTTGTTTATTTGTACGACCTACTGGTATGTAGTGCAAGTTTTGGGGAATACATGGTACTTTTGCGGAGGTGGCAAAACGTTTAAGAACCGCGGGGCGGACAATTAATGTTGTTAAGAACAAGTTTTGTCAGGCCGAGATAAAATATTTGGGATATCGCATTTGTCAAGGTTGTTTGAAAGTTGACCCGGATGAGGTTTCTGCAATCGCAGACTTTCCACTACCGAAAACTTCTCGTCAGATACGACGATTCGGCGATTTGGTATTGTGCCTTTGTTAGCAATTTTGTGATATTAGTCGCCCCCTCACAGACTGTTTAAAACGTGATAGGGGTTAATGATTACATTTTCAATTAAATTACTTTACATGTAATTGTAATTAAAATTTTTAAACTACAATTACAAGTAATTGTAATTGAAATATTTACAATTACAATTACCGTAATAGTAATTGAATATTTTACAATTACATAAAATTGCAATTGAATATTTTCAATTACAATTAATATAGTTGTAATTGAAAAATTCCAATTCAAATTACATGTAATTGTAATTGAAATTTTTCAATTACCATTAATGTAATTTTAATTGAAAAATGACAATTACAATTAGTATAGTAATTGAATTTTTCAATTACAGTTTATTAAGTTACAGTACTGATAGTAGAGACCAAAGATAACTCGTCCACTGATGAAAATCACATAAATTATAAAAAATAAAAAGCAATAAATTTCTCTGCTTATATTCTTATACATTTTGTTATTTTTCATAAATAAAATGTAATTTTTTTTAAATTAAACAAATGTTAATTAACGTTCGTTATTTAATATTAATATAAAATATTTAATTTTAATATAAAATAAAAATCAATTTATAAATAAAAATCAATTTATAATATATAAAATATTTAATTTTAATATAAAATAAAAATCAATTTATAAATGGTAAATGGTGCTAAATAACCACAAAAATATAAGTGGACAAGTTATTTTTGGTCTCTAACTGATAGTTATAGAAAATGTAATTTAGCACTCTAACTTGTTTAAATTTGCGTTTTTTTATGTTTAATTGATAATTTTTGTAATAAAATAATTCGTTTAATAAGAATTCAAACTTCATTAGATAGTCTTCAAATAATTGCAATTACTTTGTCTCAATTACAATTACAGCGTAATTGTAATTGAGCATCTAATAGATTACTGAATGTAATCATTAAGCCCCAAGCCTGTTTAGGGCATATAGTTCAAGATAATTACCGATCACTCTATTTTAAAATGGCTCATTAGCCAACGTGATCTGAGCGGCCGACTAGCTCGCTGGAGTCTGAAACTAAAGTGTTTCAATTTCCAGATGAAACATCATAAGGGTTCATTTAACGTCGTCCCTGAAGCCTTATCGCGTTTTGATATAGATGTCATAGAGATTAATGGAGTTTTCCTAAAATAAAATTCACTTCGGCAGAATTTGATTGTCCAGAATATAAATTTCTTATAATTACTATTGTGGAAAACTTATAGTTATTTTTTAAAGAGTAAAGTTTAGGCAGGGTGTTGACAACCAGGAGAAAAGTCTTTGGAGGGTATGACTTCCAGTAGTTCTAAGGGAAAGAACGACTCAACTAGGTCATGATTCTAGTTGTCACGGAGGTTACTTTAAAACACTCTCTCGAGTCGAGGCCACCTATGGCTTATGCTTATCCGAATTCTTGTCACTTTAAGAAGTGATTACTATACGTCAATTCAGTGCAGTCCCTACTACGCTATGTTTGGACAGAACATATGTATGACGGCTCGGCTTATAGTAAAGAGAACGGGCAAATTGTCAAGTATTAGGGACAATATTTTGCGGAATTTGAAAATGGTTCATGATAGACTAACAAAGGTATACAATACTAGGCAAGATCAGTAAAATACTGTGTAGGACAGCAGATATACCGGAGAAATCACAGTCTTAGTAATTTAAAAAAAGGGAATCAATTCCAAATTTAGCCCTAAATATATCAATTGTCGAATTCGATCCATAGTCGGTAATACCCTGTATGATGTAGAAGACCTGCAGAGAAACTTAATAGGTACGCATTATGCTGCCGATCTGCTGCCGATCTGAAATCCTCTGTAAAACGAATTTAAATAAATTTTTTCCCACTTGGTAATTTTGGACCGCAAAATTGCTTTACCCGACTATCTATTAGTAGAGCGCAGTATCATGTCATACACGTTTGTGTATTAAGAACGGTTGATGAAAATAATCTTTTCCAAACAAACCAGTTTTGTTAGGAATCTTTTCAATAACACATTTGTGTTTATTTCATGTACAGTACATTTCCTTTTCTTATCTCGTTTATACAAACTTTTGGTAACCCCAACTTAGTTTTGACAGTTCCCTCCTTTTCATTATCGTTCTCTCATTGTTAAGGTATCTTTAATCATACGATTGGAAATGCACCGGTATTTTCCATTTGGATGATGCAATATTAGATAGGCAGGAGATACACGTAGGCAGAATATACAGAAGGCAGAATGTCAGTTGAGAAATGGTTGTGAAAAAGTTATTATTAATAAACTTTTGGTGGTACTCATAGCATAATCTCATAGCACATCTACAACAATTCCTTGTATTTTGTTAGTGTAAAACTACTCCTCACAATGTCAAAATGCTATGAACAGAAAATGAGAAAAAATTTTACATAGGAATACAAAAACAATTTGACAGTAACGCGAGGTATTTCTATGGTACTGTTTAATAAGTTAATGCCCAAAGGAATTAAATCAAAATTTGTACAGGCAGTGATCACTAAAGTTTTGAAGTGTATTTTAATTCTTCTTAATAAAAGAAATACAATAATTGAATGTTGCTGACATTATAATTACATTTAAACGAATGCAGCGACAATTTCAAACCACAAAAAATAATGTATGTTTGATAAAGGTTTACTAACTTTTTGTATGAAAATTTCCATAAGAAAAAGTTAGTAAACTTGATAAAGGTTTACTAACTTTTTCTTATGGATACATTTTTTTTGTGAATACGGCTTTTGAAAAATATTGTAAGTAAATTAAGCCGCAAAATAAAGTAAATAAATATATTAAATTCAAAGTCAAATCTATATAATTAATAGGCAAACTCATTTTTCGTAATCCCTTTTAAGGGCACACTAATCAACTGATATTAATAACAAATATACCACTATAAAGATATTTTCTCATAGATGTGCAGAATATACAATTTATTAAAATTTGACTATTGGCTTAAAGTTACGACTATACTTGTGACTCGGTCACAACTTCATATTCTGTTAACATAGTCACAAAACATGCTTAACATCATAATATAACTACAAAAGGTATAATCATTAGAAATAATTTTCTCAACTATATTTACCCTGAAAAATCATTCACAGCTGCTGGAGGATTAAAAAAAGGAATTTAAAATGACAACTCTCCTAAATGAATCTACCTTCTACAGTTTTATCATGCTTCACATTTAAAAATGTTGACTTTTCTTGCCAATTAAAAATAAAAAATTTTAAATTTTTAGGGAAGAATAATAATTTGTTTAAAATACTGCAAAATTTGATGAAAATCAGCTGGAAATGTAAGTAAGAGTATGTTGTATATATGCTTTATCCGTTTTTGGCTCTAAATTATTTAAAATATGTATGAATGCATTGTCTCCACAACACATTTTTTTATTGAACCGTGGCACTGGTAAAAATAAATGTACATATCTGAATTGTGAAGTTGGCTGCTGTTCTAGATAAAGGACCGCCATGATTTCAAGAATGGCGAAGGATCTGCAGAAGGGGAATTGTGAAGTGACCGAGACAAAATCGAGCAACACGTACCAAAAATAATTAATAGACATAACACAATTATCAGCATTAGTAACAGAAATACTACTATAAGGCACTTTTCTCATTTTTCTCAACAACCCACAACAGAAGTATTCTAAAAAACTCAACAGTAAAAATCAGTTGCAGCAGCAGCGTTCTACAACGGCCTCGATTGACATAATTATTCCTGAAACAACATAATAACCTAACAGAACCAACACCACCAACACACAGTTACATAACAACAACAAAACATCATTGCATATCTATAAACCTACTGATCAACAACCGGCATCATACAAATCCAATGTCATTCCTCCAACAACTACAGACTTCACCACACCTATCGATTTACATAGGAATACAAAAACAATTTGACAGTTCCGCGAGGTATGTCGATGAATAATTGTAAAACAGCTGTTCTTCCGAGTATACTTTCTAATTATACTATGAGTACCGCGAGGTATATCAATGAAAAAATTGTAAAAGAGCTGTTCTTACGAGTATACTTTCTAATTATACTATGCAAAAAAATTACACAACTGGTTATAACTTTTTAAAAATTACTTAATTTTAATATAAAAAATTAATTTATTTTGTCTTAGCTCTACGATCTCTAAAATATAAATATCCCAGCAAAAAAAAGAAGCACTGAATAAGAACTCTTAAAGCCTTGATTTTATCAATGTGTTGTCACTATAGTTTTTAAGCCTTGATATTTCTACCAATGACAACTCCTTTTTGTGTTTTCTATTATGAATTTTGTTCTTTAATAAAATTTTGTTTTAGGTTTGTTAAAAGATAATAAAAATACTTTGTGAAATTTTAATATTCTTAGAAATTAACCTTTTCCCTGATAAAAATAAATACATTCATAGGAGTGGTTAAAGTTCTCTTTTGGAAGCATTATAAATCATGGAAATCACAAGTTACACATTTTATTCCGCTCCTATTGCAATCTTGCAGTAGAATACCACTGTGCTTTTCAACATTACTTTTTTGAAATTCAGGTTTTCATTTTCACAGACTTAAATCTCTAAATTGGAACAATTTTTATACAAAAAATATATATGACTTTTTATTAACAGTTAATATACTTATTTATGAAATTAAGTTCCATTGAAATTAAACAAAAATTACACAGAACACTGTATGGTACATAGATGAGCATTTTTTTCTTTTTTTTATAGGCGGCAGAGGCGGCTAGCCGACGAGTTTGACCCGGTCGGCTTGGTTCTCTAATAGGTATGTAAGCAAATAATTCGAACTTGTTTTAGTTTAGTGCATCATGTTTTTGTAAATAAAAATTATTTAAAAAAAAATTGATTTTTCTGAAATGTTAAAAGTTTACACTTTGCATAAACAAATATTTTTTAGAAAATTTGAAGGCATTCAACGTGTAAATGCACTATTTTATCACATGCAATCATCTGATTTAAAAACATACAAACGTCCAAAAAATAAAAAATTGCCCGTAATGCATCGCAAATGGAATCCGGAATTCTTTAAAAATAACTGTGGAACTAAAGAAGTGCAAAATTATAAATTATTGTCGTACAATATATTGGCACAAGATCTACTAGTGGAACATCTTCATCTGTACTATACTATTGACAACAAAATGCTACGGTGGGAAAGTCGTCTAAATAAACTTAAAAATGAAATTGCCATTCTCATGCCGGACATAATATGCTTGCAGGAAATGCAGTATGATCATCTAAAAGAACTTGTCAAGCAGTTCAATACTACAAAACAGAACAGTAAATTGGAATACGTTTTTAAGAAGAAAACAGGGGTTCGAAGTGATGGCTGTGCTGTTATTTATGATAAAAACAAATTTAAATTAATATCGGAACAATATGTGGAATATTATACGGATGGTGTCCCCACACTTAATCGTGAAAACATTGCATTAATGGTAAAATTACAACCCCAAGAAGATAAGACTGCTACATTTGTTGTAGCAACCACGCATTTATTGTACAATCCAAGACGTGAAGACGTTAGGATATCCCAAGTAAACAAACTTCTGCAAGCAATTATTGACTTTTCTTTGTCATCAGACACAAGCAATCGTTTACCCGTCATATTGACTGGTGATTTTAATTTTACTCGAGACACGCGTGCTTTTGAAATATTGACGGCATTGCGAAAACCTAAACTAATACTAGAAAATAATGATGACGCCCAAAACGCCGAAGAGTTTTTTCAAATGGATGCCATTGACTTTGGAAGCGAAGATGGTGCATCAACATATCAAAATCAGTGGATAACTGTAGATTATATTTTAAAATCACGATCAAAAAAATATAAAAAATCGATTCAAATAAACAGCACATATAAATTACCATCTGTAAATCAATGTTACAGAAATGGTCTAATACCAAATAAATTTATTGGCTCTGATCATTTCTCGTTGGCGATTCAATTCTCTATAATTTAGAAAATTATAAGAATAATATGCTATATAATTAAAATAAATTTTATAACGTATTTTTATTTCTTGAAAATTAACAATGGAAAGTGAGTAGGTTAGGTTGTTAAATTTTATATTATACTATAAGAGATTCAAATAGTTCATTGGGATAATAAACCTATCGTTGGTGTGCTGATGATTAGTTGTATTTGTATATACATATCATATCATCCATTCTACGAAAGATAATCCAGAAATATTTTTTTTTTTATTTCCTCCAATTTTGCTAATACACTACGCTGCAGAACTATAAATACACACTTTTATTGCGGATTATTGGAAATATAAATGTCGTGGAATACGAAAATTGGCAATATGTAAAAGCAATTAAAATAGAAAACATTTCTATAAATAATTTTTTTCTACTTTGAATTTTACTACAAGTTTTAAGGTAAAAAAATAACAAAAAACTTCAAAATTTTTTAAACTGAAAGACCAAATATAAATTAATATAAAAAATGAAAAATTTTAATTTTAAATATTGAAAACAATTTTCGCCGACGTTTACTTTACTAGTGTTGTCATCATGTTTTCGCTTAAGAACCTTAAACAAGTTTACAATCGTAAATTGCCTTGTTGTCTCTGTTTGACGATACCAAAGCAGAGTTTGTGGACTATAATTAGACACCAGCAGAATGGAATACGTATTTTATCAGCATTCGCGGTTTCTTATCCATTTAATAAAGCATTAATAATGCAAATACAATTTTGGGATGCATTTTTGAAAATATTCACCCTTTTTTAAATAGTACCATAAATTGTTCTGTGAAAATAGTTCAGTGTTAAAAAATATTTCTTCAAATTTCATTTATACACCAACCATGTGTAATATTTAGTTTAATCGATTCGTTCATGAACGACACAACTCTAATGTTCACATACTTTTTGAAAAACACAATGAGTTAAATCAACACTGCCCGCATGTCATTTAATTGAGTTTTTCCTTTTGGCCTGTTTTTAATTTTTCAAAATATTTTCTCAGATTTTAGATTTAACCAAAGAAATTAACACACAAACATTTTTCAAATCAAAAAATAAAGTTTTTAAACAGATAAAATTTATGAAGAAATATAAATTTAATTTGTAGTTTTTAATTTTTTTTTATTTTTAAGCTGTTTGACAATTTTAATAAATTCTTTTCTCAATAATTTTTCCTTGCATGAAATTTTAGTCTTTTTATTGCGTTGGATAATTAAACAACTCAAATTGAAATGTTTTCTGGCTTTGAAATATATGAAAAAGACAAATTCTTTTAAGAAAACGATACGTTTTTCAAAAATCCTTTATATGCGAACTAGTATAAGAAATTAATCTTAATTATTATGAAATAAAATCAATGAAATCAAATATTTTATCTGTGAACTACATGGGCTAGAACATAGATTATAAGATAGAAATGAAGTTCCGTTGTCAGAAACCTAAGCCGGTTGTAAAAAAAAAAAACAAGTCTAAAAGCCCCTTTAGACGATCACATTTATCTGACGATTTGTCGGATGATTAAAATATTTGATAGTTTCAATAGAAAACGATAGTCATACGAAGAAAATCTAAAATTGTTGATATTTTGTTTGATTATTTAGAAACTAAAACAATTGTAATACATGTGCTTTTTTTCATTTCAGGTTTTTAAGCTTTTTATCTATGAGCCTATTCACATTGTGGATTATCGCAGTGTTTGTTTACGATATTTTGTTTTAAAATTGCTTCAAAATTCCTCTACATTTACACACATAAATTTGTATTGTAAAATCTTTTAAAAAATGTTTGACAAAAAACAACAAATCAGAAAAATTAAATATAAATTTAAAGAAATTTCATGAAATTTTTAATTTTGCGCTTGCTTCTGTACACCTCTTGTCTACAAACGTAAGAGTTGCAGCGTTTTTTTTTTCAGGGAAAATCCCCAATGAAAATGAGCTCTAGGTGTATTTTTTATATTTAGAGACGAAATTGTTGATTGGCAATTAAACAAAATTGTTGTTTTGTTAAAAATGTGATTTTACTTTCTTTTGTCAATAACAAATTGTATTTGATTACATGTATTTTGTTTTTGCATAAGTTAGGTTTTTAACAACCGACTTAGGGTTTTGACAATTACTTTCGTCTCTTGTTACTTTTTACCCCTTAGATTTATTTGAGAACGAGAATTGACAATCATATCATCAGCGGTGCTCAGCATGCTTATCTAAATGGTAATTCTGTTGAGAGTACGTTCAAAACTTTCCAATCGAATGGATTATGTTGATGCTGATGATCTTTCCATTGCTGTGACTCTTAGCGAATGAAGTAGGAAGGTAATTTTTTCCTTCTGGCATGAGTCTTTTTTCAATTCTTATATAATCTTTTCTTAGTCTCAACTTTCTAATATTTTTTCCCTTTCCTGATTTTCACCTTAACATCGCTATTACATTCTCTATCAATTCTAATAGTGGATACCCACTCTTTGCCCCTAATTCACATTAAATCAATTATTACATATTAACTTACCAAAAACGTGCGGACAGCTTGTTCATCATTTGCTTCTAGTTTTGCACGTATATTACTAAGAATATAACTTATTTTTGATATTGATACATCGTGATCTAGTTCAGAATTGTATGAGCGATATGTTTTTTTATCATGCGCTGGTTCCGGTGTTGTACAATGATTGCCTTTTTCAAGGGTATCTTCTTTACAGCCGAGAGTGCAATTAAGTGGAAAATTTAATTTTCGTTGACTAGAACGTGGAGCTTTTTTAGGCGGTGAATGAACAGTACGAGAAAAATTAAAACGTGTCAGGGCAGGCTCTGTAGCATTGGGAGTTGTATTTTGTGATTGTGTTGAGGATTGTATGGGTGAATGATAACTGCCAGGAGGAGATTGTGGGCTTGAGCGTTCTTCGTATGGAGTATGAATATTTAGTTGACGTGTGGAGCTGTTATTATTTGAAGTCTGCACACCAACTGTACGATGAGGTGTTTTGTTTATAACAGCATAACTACGAGCTCTGTTCTCTTTTTTGGGGGACACCAGACGTAAAAATTTCTTTTTTGACGATTTAATAAAATCTTTTGAACTGGAAAACACATTTGATTTACTATCGTTAGCATCGTTCATATTGTATTTGTTTGACCAAGGAGAAAGATGTTTTAGCTGTTCGGACCAAATAAATTTTCGTGATCCATCCTTTCCTTTTTTAGATGGAAAAGTAATCTTTGTTTTTACTGGAGTATTCTTATCTTCTACATTTGAAGCTAAATTATGACGCACAAAACCATCTACTGTATCTAGATTTATTTTAGGCGGCACTTGCCATCCAATTTTATTGTCGTTTCCTATAACATCACAACTAGGATGTTCTTGAGGTTGAGCTTGGGTAGCAGTTGAATGAAATCCTTTTTGTTCCGTATTTGCATCATAATTAAGCATATCATTAATTTTTGTCTCATTCCAGCCAATACTCGTCACTTTTGTTACATTTTCTCTCACTGGTCTGATATTTTTACCATAAAGTGGTGATTTTTTTGATTCTGCGACTCTCTCCATGTCACTTAGAGTTGGATATGTTAAAAGGATACTTTCAGTTTGTGTTTTCATATTTTTTGGTGCTGAAAAAAAAAATAAATAAATAAATAAAAAAAAAATAATTTCGTTTAGTTTTTCAAAATATAAGGCGTTAAAAACTTAGTCTATTAACTACTCCACAAAGCATCTAAAATTTGATTATAAGCATTAAAATACGTCCAAGTTTCAAAAAGAAGATTGTGAAAGAATGGATATTAATTTCAAATATATATATATATATATA
>MINK01183358.1:0-11183 GCA_001735545.1 Phormia regina
CTCTGCTTGAAGAATGCTACAGTGATCCGGCAATTTAAAGGAAATACTTTTCCTGTATTTGCGAATGAAGACACCCCCCAACCCCATCAACAGATTTGGATCCGTCAGTATAGACCTCTACAGAACTATCCCTTAGTACAGGATCCGCAGAGGTCGACGACGAGAAGCCTCTGTTAAGAAAGGGTGGAGGAGGGTAGGAGTTTAATAATTAATATTGCATCAAGATAAGAAAAAGCTTTGAATTTTATCAACTATTTGAAAAAAAAAGATTATGAAACTTTTCCGAGAGCATTTTTTAAGAATTTTGGTCCGATATTTAGAAATTTATACAAAGAATATGCTCTATAGTGCTACAGCATTTATAAGCTTATATTTTTGGCAATAAAACATAAAAGAATAAAGATTGAAATTTGAAACATAAAACTTTAAGATTTTAAAATGCCAAAGAGTAAAATTATATCCCAGAGTTTACAACATAGATGAATTTAAAGAACATGCTGGAATGGCTTAATAAACATTTTATAAGTGTAAGAAATTAAAAAGACTGAGATGCCAATGGCTTCCATTAAACGATCGAAGTGTAATTTCTGTGGATTTCTTTTGTTTTTTTAACCCTGGAAGGTCTTCGATATTTTTACCTATTTGAGAACTTCGTTAGTCGAAACGACTAATACTAACTTTTATTAAAAATATTGCAAAACGTATTATTAAAATGAAAAGTAAAATAATTGATTTTTTGTTGATGAATTAATTTTAATAAAATAACAGCAAAAATTTCTAAATACTTTCTGATATTTTTAAAATATTCAGCAAAAACTGAAAATACCTCAATATTTGTACTTTTCCAGAGATGGTGTTAGATAAGTATTTGTTAATCCTATAATTATTCTAACCTAAAAACAATTTAATAATAAATTTTTTGTGCATATTTCAAATTTATGATACTTTTTTGAGTTTTTTTGACAGAATCCCTTAGTAATTTAGTGTTTTTTTTAGGCAAATTTTATTTTCTTTTTCTACATTTTACACTATTGTTATAAATTTACCTGTATAGAATTTCGAAATTTTGCATGCTTGTTGTATATTGGTGAGAACACAGTAGATAAGGACATTTTGTCCTAAATTAGATCCTTTATGTAGTTCTTAAAAAACGGCTCCTTCAATGTGTTTTAAACCATATTTTTTTTTAAATAAACTACTAATATATTAATTAACATCCTTTAATTATGCCAGACAAATGTAAAGAAGCCGCCCGATTAGTCTGACCTTTACTACGATAAATTCACAAAAAAATAAAGTCCATCTGTATTGTTTGTACTTCATAATATGGCTTGTTCATCCTCACGCATCCTTTCTCTTTTGATTTTAGGAAAATAGTGCTCCCTTACATCATTATTGTGTAATCCTCTCTAGATTGATGCAGGAAAATGTAGAGAAGCTCCGATAGCTCTTGATTTAGTAAGACTATTCCACTGATATTGGTAAAACTTATCGAATGCGTCCTTCGTTTTTAATTATAGAACTCATAAAATGAAGTCGATCTGTATTCGTTGTTCAGTCCTCAGCAAGCCTTGTTCTATTGATTTAAGAAGATTATGCTCCCTAATCATTATTGGTAATGTGACAAAAAAAATTGTACTTAGTGTGGTTAAAATTATTATGGTAGTCTAATTTGTATTTATTTCCCCCCCCCCCCCAAAAAAAAAATATTTCACACTATAGACCAAATAGTTAAAATACAATGCATACTTCATTTGCTAAATTACTCTAAGCTGGCTTCGTTAGTCATTTCGAACTAACATGTGCTTAAAAATTAACTTCCATATAGCTGAATATTTCAAGATCTTATTTACGGCAAGTGTTATACCAAAAATTCTCAAAAAAAATATGCAACGAATTATAGAAATATTACTAAATAGCATCGAAAGGACTAACGAAAACCTTTCAGAGTTAAAAGACTTTATCAAAGTTTGTTTTAAAGTTAACTTGTATAAAAAATTTATAAAAAATACTTTAAAAATAATAAAAGAACTTCAAATTAAAGTACTTTGTAACTTCTCATTTTTGACTAAGAAGCCATTAAAGCCTGACCTACTTCATTTTAAAAAAAAAAAAATCATAAAAAAAAATCCGCAAATTTTAAATTTCATTAAATTGTCTCTCGTTCTCAAAAACAACAACAATAATAATGAGTTACTTCTTTTACCTTTTTTTGGCAATAATTCATATTGTGCTTATCTTTAAAACACAATTTATTGTGCATACTTTGCCATAAACAATACCTCAAGTACACTCAAAATTATATGCATTTACTTTTAAGCATTTCCTATTGATTTCTTACAAAAAGAGAAGAAAAAAAATAATAAATCCACGAAATAAAAATTATTTTCTTGAAAACTATAATTTACTTACTTAACTCATATAAAATAATTTTTTTAACATCTTAGGGAATTCTACTATTACTGCAGCAACAATAACTACAAAAGTATAGACCATGTCCATTTGACATGATGACATTCAGTCAGTCAGCGCCAGGCATTTTTTAAATATACTTTTCTTAGATATTAAATTCTTTTAAGCAAAATTACTGTGAAAAATGTCTAAGAAAATGAAAAATATCAAAAACATGTATTACAACAATAATAAAATTATACAACAAAAAAAAAAGAAAAACGCCTCTTAGTTACAAGTACAAAAAGAAATTTTATAATAAATGATTAGCGCGCATGCTCATCTTAAACATTTGGTGAAAAATAAAACTTTTGTGCTACTCTCTACTACAACTATGACTATGTAACTAAAAGTATTTAAAAGCTGATTTCCTTAAGTGTGAAGGAATGAGAAAAAAAAACTATTATATAACTCACATAAAAATTACGTTAATATCTTATATATATGTGTCTATAAAAAAAAATAGTTATTCATGAAAATAAGTAAGGTAATTAATATCTTATGCTAATCATACAAAATATTAATATCAGTAACTTAAAAAATGTAAAAATACCCATTATCAATTTACGTGAATTAAAAATAAATTGATCTAAATTTAATTACACAAAAAAAAAAAAAAAAAAGCAAATGAACTGAAATAGATGATGAGAGGAAGAAGGTAATAAAGGAAAAAATTAAATTTTTTGATCTAATCATAAGAATTGAAGAAATTAAAAAATTTGTATTGAAATGAATTTAAACTTAACAAAATATATAATAACTAATAAGGATTGATATATGAAATCATTTATCATTGTAGGAAGTATGATATAATTACTTCAAGATATTAGTCTATATATCTAATTAGTTAAAATGAAAAATAATTCCGTGTCCGATCCGATAGTAACTGCCATTTTGTGAAGCGGAAAGACACACAAATGCGCGAAAACCTATAATAAGTTCACCAATAAACCGAAATATGAATCAACCTGTAAGCATTATCTAATAATATTTGGTGATAATGCATTTGTCGAAATTTCTCATTCTAATAAGATTAAACACATATATGATAAATAATCCATATCTATTTTAAGAAGACTAATATTTGATTGAAAACCAGAATAAAATAAAATAAAAATTATAACAAGTTTTGAAAATTCATTTCAATATGTAAAGAACAAAATATAATATATGATATATTTTGTTGGAAGAAATATCGATAATAATAAAAATTATAAATTAAGAAATACCCAGACAGAACAATATGGTAATAAATGGCATGTATATATACAATTGAATAGATTACATTATCAAATACACTACCTCGTAGCGATTACACTTAAAACTGGCTTAGTAACTAAACTTAATTTATTAAATCACTGATGTTTAATATACTTTATAAATTTATATAATTAAGATTTTTAGATATAAAACAATCCTGTTTATAATTCCAGATATTTTATTTTCAGTCTTACAAAATTTAATTATTTTACTAACTATGAAGTATAAATATGTAAAGAGATAAAATTACTTCATAGACGAAAGACAATAACAGTGAAAAATCACATAAATAATTATCATACATCTGATATGAAAATATATAACTTAATATAATAATAATAAGAATGTGCATTATTTAGCATTAACAATAGTATGTGTCATGATATAATAAATTATAATCGTACATGACATCAAGAGCCTTTTTTAAAATATACATTATAGAAATTCATAAGAATCAAATATTTGTTAAATAATATTTAAATTCGATATGAATAGTTGTCGACACATGATTAATTGGTTTGTTGATCATTATAACGTTATGTATTATTGTGATTCAAAAAATATAATTTTTATTTGACATTAATAAATAAAATAATTGTAAATAACAAAAATATATAAATTTAAAAATAATGCCCTTTATTTAGATATATTTAATGTAATCATACTATCAGTCGTCACACAATAAATGTTGTAAGTATCAAAAAAACTAAGCAATCAAAATTTTAAATAGTATAAGAAATCTCAGTATAGAATTACACTATATAATACATTTTCTTTAATCCCACAGAAGAATAGTGTACTCAATCATGCTTAAAAAATGTTTTCAGTCAATCATTGATCAGAAGATATTAAACTTGTTAAATTTCCCTATTACCTATTTATCGGTTCTATCACACATAGTTTCTAACCGCAATATCCTCTAATACATTTGTAGACAAGCGTAGAACTAGTAGAGTAAAGCATGAATATAAAAGTTTATTGTTCCTCTCTCTCCTATCCTACTCTCCTAATAATAAGATCTTCAAAGAAATTAGCGCCAAATATGTTGAATGATGGAAATCCCTACTGTGAAGTTAATGTGTATTTAACCCGAGAAACGAAACTACGATTTATGAAAATCTATAATGATTGTAACCAATAACTATCAGAGTAATATAATTATATGCAAATACGCTATGAACAAAACCATGTAGTGATCCTTGATATAAGATCTATAGAATAATGTACACTTAATTATAGCGAGTGTTTTCCTATGTACAAGTTCTATATACTTTTCTATTTAAAAAATACGAGAGAGAAAGGTCATAGACTCCTACAGAGACACCACGCGAGTTATGATAACCCATACACTCAATATGTCCTTAGTTGTTACCAATAATTAACAAAGAAGACACAATATGAACCTATAAGTATATTAGATTAGAAAATAAAAACAATGACAGAAATTACAGTCGATATTAAGAATAGCAGAGCAATGAATTAATTATGCATCTTAATTGGGATCTCCGAGAATTATGTGGCGCTATATGGGACTATGAAGTCGATATTTATGGACCATCTTAATTAAATTGTTGAACAGATTCACTGCTTATAAACTTTATCATAATATTTTACAATATGAAGTAAATGTTAATAGATGATAAATATGAGTTTTACATCTTAATGAAGATTTAATGTATCTGTTGTAGAGTACATTTTCAAAGAAGTTTTGGTTCCTCTGAGCTTATTAAGAAAATTTTATGGATTCTAATAAACTTGATGAAAATTTTTTGGAACAAAACATTGTTGGTAAGACAATTAATACTTAATAAACAATATTAATCTTGATGTATCATTATATAATAAATAATTAAACATGTATCAAAGCATAATTAATATACAATCTCTAACATACAATAAACAAAATAAAATATTTGAAGAACATATTCAATAGTGACAATATATTTTAACTTACATTCATAGAGCGTATAGTGAGACAAATATCCATAATTATGTACACCATGCGAAATTGACCTATAAATCCAATACCGGCTTTTACATTCATAATACAAAAAACCATCTTAGAGTGGTACCAAGCCATTCATTATAATTCGAGTTTATATCAATCTAAAATCGAACTTCAAATGGTATCCTTTATAATATAAGCAGCACATAAAGCTTATACATAAATTTTATGGACTACCTCCGTAAACCAATAACCTATGAAACAAGCCTATCCAAGATACCGATTGATTAACGAGATCTCATGAATATCCTCAAGAAAGATGATTCTGAGTCGAAAGTAGCTATACTTTAGCTGGGTGTCGTAGGAAAATGTATAAATTCTCTGAACGATAATATCTAACAATTAGCTTTAATTGTATTTAATTTTTTATTCCAACTAATCACTAAAATACCCCACCAACCTTATCCGTGTAATAAGTTAGAATAAATAATTGCTATTTGAATAATACCACTAGAAAATATAAGATATATAGTCCGTATGCAAATTATGGAAAATTAGAGACATGATTCTAATGAAGTCACTGTAATTGGTTATAAATAGAATATACCAAGGAATACATAGCACACAAAATCTAATAATTTAGAACATAAGAACAAGAGAAAAAAGAAAAGTTCATAAGTTCCAGAGACCCACACAATAACAGTAACCCATAGACAATTTAACTAATATAACTACTATATACCTAAATGTTCACACTATATACAAAATAGTTGGCCAAATATGATAATACTTATACTCTACTGAGTATATATTTCATTTTTTCTTCTCTTTTATTATATTGGAGAGAGAAATTATTGTGTTATAATTAACATTCATTCTATACTATATCAACCTACATAGCAATTAAATCATTTGACAGAATTATCTTAACCCAAATCCAGTACAGTACTTTTGTTTTAATGAGTTACAACGAAATAATGGTTCTTAAAAATTATTTTTGGGTAATCACATTAAGACATGAGACATATCTTCAGCTAATTTATTAACGAGATACAAGTGATATACAGCCCATCTATATATGAGAATATCGTAGTGACAATTTCTATGATGATAATTAAATATAAAATATAAAAGGTAAGAATCTAGTTTGTAGATTTACAACTTAGAATAATGAGAATTGCAGCGCAGATAAGTTAAAGTTAAGTATTAACCAAAGAAAAATAAAACATGTCTATTACCTGTTCCGCTTAACAAAATAATAAAAATATATAATTCTAAAATACAAAAGACTGCAGAACACATGTAATGTTATATTATATGTATGAAAATACTCAACGTATATCTATTTGATATTAGATTCTATATATTGTGCAGAAAATTCAAATTAAATTAACTAGAATATTAAGGAATCCATCCAATTCAAAGTTTCTTCAATTTTAGTGTATTTGAGCATTTGTGCCATACATACTGATTTCAATTACATTATATGAGATACCTTAAACAGGCAGTGACAAAAACAAGTTATTGTTTTTTCTTTAATAAATTATACTATTCGGTAAACACAGACGATCAACATCCAAAAAGAACTAATTTTTTAGATCACAGACTAATATCTAAAACTAGTAATACGACTAAGCTAAATGCGTGAAAATATAGATCACATATAGTATATGGAATAAATAAGCATTAGATAATTCATACTCACTTTATTCAAATCACAAATAATACCCCTACCAATAGATGAAATAATAGAAGTGTAACATAGAATAATAAAAAGGTATAGATTTTATACAATCTTTCTACTTGTATCTAGTGTAATTACTTTAGCTCAAAGAAGTGCACGAGGCGCGGTTTGTTATCCATTCAGGAAGAAGAGAAAAAAGGGAAAAAAATTTTAACCTCCCCAAAATGAAAAATAGCATTTAATTAATAAACAAAATTACATACTGACTAAGCAGTGAAAATTTAAGAAATAAATTATAAGACCATTTCTTTACTTTCCTCCCCATAGAGCAATATTGCTAGTATCTCGACAGCAACTAATGGCTCTAGGATTTAGCTTTATATTTTGCCACTTCCTGACTTGAAATTCAAGATTGAGACCATGAGGAAAAATGAAACAAAAACTTTCTCAGTTTAATATAACATCTATGTATACTTACATTCTTCAATTTAGTATAAGTGGAATAGATTTAAATATATAAAATTTAATTTATGAAAACTTGGTATAACATCTATAAATAGATTTTGTGGAATATTTTCATAATTATTTATATGATTATAAAGAATTTTCTGAGAAAATATCTATATATCCCTAATTTAACATCAAATCAATAATCTTTATTCTTATCTTAATCAGGTTGTTAATTATCTATGCATTAGACTAAATCATTTAACGCCTCCAACCCCCCCTTCCCCCCTACTCAATGCATCTGAGGAGCATTTCATAAAGAACCCCTATCATTTAAACTTTTTCTATTAAAAAATCATTATGCAATTAATTAAGATCCTACCTTAGAACCCGTAATAACCCTAAACCTAACTCTACAAATTAATTATTTTGAATTATTCGAGCATCTAACTGCTGTATACATGCTTTGTTTGTTTATAAGTTAATTTAACCCTTAGGTGTTTTACTATAATATTAATATATACTTCCTTTCCGTTTTTATTACCAATATTCTCTAAAAGTTAATTGAATTTTATTGTTTTCACAACAAGTGTTGACGTGACAAACAACTACTGAAAAAAAAAAACCGCTATTAAATTTAATATTTTTTTATTTATTTTGTAAAACAAATGCTTCTAGAAGGTATTTTGTATTTTTATTCGCTGCGTTTTTTTTTATTTTGTGCCAAAATTTCTAACTATATACTACAGTGAATTATGCTAAAGAAAAAATGGACGTATTTCTCCAATGTATTATAGTTAAAAAGAAAACTTAAATGTGTATAGAAAGAAAGTATATTTGAAGCGAAAACAATAAATTTTAAATATGTGATACAAAATTGTTACAAAATGCACAATTCATTTTTTTTTTTATTAGAACAAAAAAAGTCGATGAAATTAACTTATTTTGAAATAAATATCTTAGAAAAAACTTCTAAAATTGTATTAATGTAGGCTGTTTGAAGATTATACTAAAGTATTACAATATAATTCTTTTTATGTTTGCTTTTCTTTATTATTTTATATGATTCATCATCAATCATCATCATTATCGTCATCATCGTCAAACATTATTAAACAAAACACAATGATGCTTTATAAAAAGAAGATGTATAAATTTGCTTGTCAGCTCAGCTGTCATTAACCAAATACTTAGAATTGTTATCCTTGTTTTATTTCTTCCTTCTATGTTATAGTATGTAGTATTTGTATGTTGTATCCTTACTCATGCATACACTTATTAACCGCACTTGATTATTATTATTTTTTTTGTCCTTTTTTACTGTTCTTTCTTTATGTAACACCCTCGCTTTTATTATGAGAATTATTTTTTTATAAGATTTTTATTTCTTATCTTTTTTTTGTATTTAAATAAAAAATTGTTTGTAGAAATATGTTTGGTGTGGTCAATTAAGTTTTAGTAGGCATATTAAATAAATAAGGGATTTTAAAAGTTATTAAATGCTTTTTTAACCAAAATTGTTAGAGAATATCGTATAAAATACAAAATATTTTAACAAAAATATTAAACAACTAATCGATTTATATTTATTTATTATTTTTTTTTAACAAAATTGTAATATTTTTTTCCAAACCTTTTGTAACACCATATTTATTTACAAATTTTCTTTTAATTTCATTTTTTTATAAGAAAAATATTTAAGTGATGTGTAATGTAATTATATAATAGACTTTATATAACCTCAATTTTAAAAATATTGCTTAATTAAACCAAATTTTACTTTAAAATATATTTAATTTATGCATATAACAAAAATTTTCTAATTTTTTTCATTCTAATTTGTTTTGTTTACTTTCTCACATTACTGTATGTCATCTGTACAGGGTCGTAAAAAATAGTAGTATTTTTACAATAAGACTGGAATGTTTGTTAAAATTTGGAAAAGCATTATTAGCATAAATTTTGTTTTTTATTAAAATTTATTTTATTCTATTGTTAATAAATCATTCCACCTGCAATTGATAGATCTTTATAAGTGCAATAAAACCTCAAAAAGATTTTTGGCTTGTGGGTAAAATTTGTGTTTTGAAATTTGGCTTAAATATTTATACAATCACCCCTGTAACTTTAAGTCGACACTAAATTAGTATTTTCTAATATTATTGTGTGACGACGACTTGTTATCGATAATTCGAAGGAAATAATTAATTTCTCTAAGTATTTTCTGATAATTGTTTATTTTTATTTATTATTTATATACAATAATGTGTTTTTTCAAAAGGATTCTTATCGGGGCTATGATCAATTATGCAACGACCTTTACGAAATTTGGCATACAGATATAACTTATTTGTGATAAATTTCATTAAAATATTTCTATTTTTTAAAAAATTTTATGAGATTAAAAACTCTATTCCGGGAGGAAATTTGTATGGGGGCCAGTTGAAATAATGGGTCGGTCATA
Organism: Phormia regina; assembly: GCA_001735545.1. NCBI lineage: Eukaryota > Metazoa > Arthropoda > Insecta > Diptera > Calliphoridae > Phormia > Phormia regina. The sequence continues at coordinate 10,252 of MINK01183358.1, forward strand.
AGCAAATTAAAGAGTCTTTTGTCCTTGTGTTGAAAAGCATATGTAAAAAATCTTATCAATTTATCTTCAAAATTACGACCAGTACTTTGGGCTGCCTGCCGACCAGCTGAAAAGACTGACATGGAAAAATCGACTCAGAAAGTGATTCTGAGTCAGATGGTATACTTTAAGGTTGGNNAAGGTTGGGGTGGTAAGAGTTTTTCTCTGCGGTAAATAATTTACACAAACACATAATACCTCAACTACTTATGGTATAGTAGGGAATAAATATAAGGATACACTAGATATTTTAAATAAATAAATAATTATACATTATTCTTAAAATTATGTCTTTTCCTTCACTTTGCTAACTTTCATTCTGAGTCGACATCAAAGAATGTGTCCACAAAATCAGTCGTTTCACTCCAACGTTGACTTTAAATCGACTTAGAAAATTTCAAAACTTTGTCAATATTGACATCACAAATAACATTTCTGTTTTGATGAAGTGACTTGCTGTCGATAACGACATACATAATATGGGTGAATGCGATCGATAGCAATTCTAAAATCTGGCTACTTTAAAATTTGTAGGAGTTTTATATAGGACTGAAATGAGAAAATGCTTAAAAAATTACACGTTAATACTCTTCCGTTCCCTAATAGAAATTTAAAAATCCGGCTCCTTTAGGATTCCTTGGACAAAAAGTTATTAAAGTAATTTTTATTTGCTAAGTATTTTGGAAGCTTCAGAAAGCTTAGCAAAAAAATTTTTCTACTACTGCTGGAAGCTTCAAAAACCTCTGGAAAGCCAAAAAACACTTATCAAAAATTATATACATATAAGGTTTGCATGGTGAAAATAGGATAAAATTGGTTGATAGACAAAAAAGATATGTTCCAAATATTATAAACACAGAGTTGTAGCTCATTTCGAAGTTTTTTGCAAATAT
>MINK01183394.1:0-11532 GCA_001735545.1 Phormia regina
ATATTGATCTAATAATAATTATAATAAATCTAATCTAATAATAACCTCATAATTAGTTCATTAGACGATGTTAAAGTAACTGATGCGAAAAGCGTTGTAAAATTTTAGGTTCTTATTTTGCAAAAAAAACAATTTAAATTGTTTTTGTTTTTCAATAATTTGTATGGAATTTTTTTCAAAGTGAAGCGAAGGGATTTAGGAAATAAAGGAGTTAATCTTCTTAGAAATTAATTTGCTAAAAAATACATATATTCATAATGGTTAAAGTTCTCTTTTGAAAGCATTTGCTATAAATCATGGAAATCACAAGTTACACATTTTATTCTGCTCCTGTTACTATACCACTGTGTTTTTCAGCCTTATTTTATTGAAAATTCAGGTTTTCATTTCCACAGTCTAAATTGGAGCAATTTTGTATAAAAATACGCATGACTTTTTATTAACAGTTAATATACATATTTATGAAATGAAATTCCATTGAAATTACACAGACATTTCATTATCCAAAAATTATTCAAGGAATTCTAAATTGTCCCATTTTTGGATAATTACACACAAATCGGCAACACTGCTATAATGTCGTATTCCCGTAAGTCATGAAATTTTCCTATGAATACAAAATATTTTTATTGCTCTTCTTTTGTAAAATTTGATGACATTATGACAATACGACATGATAGCACACTTTGTGAATCTCCCATATGTGTTTATAGTTTCTTCATAACTAAACAGTGTAAATCTAAGTCGAAAAGCGAAAAACTCTTCATTGGACTGGTGATAATATTTAGAAGTTACCCCCATTGCAATATTCGCAATTTGTAGGTAAACATGTTATAAATTTGTGCATAGTTCTATAACTTCCATATTAATTATATTTTATTAATTTATTTATAAAAGTTATTAACTTTTATAAAGTTAAATCAACAAAAAATTTAGACATTTAAAAAATAAAAGCAAGAAAATTTTGTTTGTAACTAGCAGCCACCTAATATTTAAAACAACCGCCGTCAGAAAATTTTGCCGGCTTAGTCATCGACAACAGCTGTTTATGTTTATGTTTTCAAAACAATTTCTTTTGTGCCAAGAAAATATTTTATAATTTTTATAAAAATGAATTTTTAGAAGATTCTCGGGTAAGATTTTATTTATTAAGTTCATTTACATTAAAAAATGTTTTTATTCAAGCTAAAATGTAAATGTGCGCGCACCAACTCCACAAAGAAATGGAATTTGGATGAAGAAAAGTCTCTAGTAGAATATTTGATGGCAAGTCGTGAGTTAAAGGGTTTGTATTATTTTTAAATTAAATAAACTACAAAGCCAACACTTACAGTAAGCCTGCGCTTACTGTAAGTGTTTTTCGGCCGAGAAAAGGTGGAAGTGGAAGCTTTTTTTTTATTTATCAGATGACTCAAATAGCACATTAACTTATAAAGTTTGCCTGCAACAGTCGTGTTATTATTTTATGATATATGACTTTATGACCGTGTGAATACCCCAATTATTTTGCAATTCTGAGAAACAATTTACAAAAGCTAATATATGCTTGATAAAGGTTTACTATTTTTTTCTTATGGAAATTTACGTACAAAAAGTTAAAAAACCTTTATAAAACATACATTATTTTTTTGTGAATACGCCTGATATTCTTCAATTCTGCCTAAAAAGTAGTTATGTGCTTATTCTTTTAGAAACCTTAACTAATTATAATGCACTTTTTTTAAAAGGCAGCCTTATAAGGAGAAATTTAAGTAAACCCCAATAAAAACTTAAGTAAAAATAAATTAAAAAATTAATTTAAAATTATAAATATTTTTTAAAAATCACTCTTAAGTGATTAATTTATTAAAGGCGCTATCATTTAACCATATAAGAGAAATCATATTAATTGACTAATTTTTTTTTTGCATAATCAACCGAAAAAAGGTGTTAAATTGTTTTAAGCAACTGTGTTGTTAAAAAAAATAAAAACTAAATTAATAATACATTATAAACAAATGGCAACTCCCACGAGTTATTCTTTTAAAAGTAAAATAAATAATGTTAAAAAAAAACAGACACACGACCAAACAAAATTGAAACCAANAAAAAAAAAAATAATCGTAAATCTAAATTTATAAAATTAAGAAGAAAAAAAAACAAGTTTTTTTATAAAACAACATAAAAATTAGCAACAAAATTAAAATTCTCACGTTTTTTATTTTCTTAACAAAGTTGCAAAGAAATTGGACCAAAGCTTTTTTTATAAATATATTTTTTAAACCAAAAATATTACTTTAGTTAAGTGGGCGTTAAAATGAATTTATTTTAAAAATTTTAAAACCAAAACTACGAAATTAAAAAGAAAAATATATTTTAATTCACGTGATATATAAAATAAAAAAGGAAATATACTTTTAAAAAGAAATTCTTTTTAAATTCCATTATTATGAATTATTAAAAAAAATAAAACGCAAAAACAAAACAAATTTTCAATTAGCAATAAAAAAAATAATACCAAAGTATATTTTTATTATGACACATTTGAAATTTAATAAAATAAAAAAATAAGAACTATTTTTTTCAAAACACAAACAAATGACATCAATTAAATAATATTTAATTAATTTATTATTTTGTTTATAATTGACAGCAAAAAGGCGTTAAAACAGAGTGTAAAAAAAATATTTAAACAATAAAAAAAATGTAGGAAAAAAAACAATTTAATAAAATAGATAAAAGAAATATTTTAAACATGACACATGTATATTAAATGAATTTTAAGAGTTCACTACATTTGTAAAAAATTTAAAAAAATTCTGTGAAAATTTTTAAAATTTTGGTTTTTTGAAGAAATATAATTTATATTTCCCAACTACGTGTGATCAGTGTTGTCAGAAGTAGGGGAAAATCACTACATATAGATAGGGAAAATCGGATAGATTTTAAGTTTTCATTATTTATGAATTTATTTTAATACTAATGAAGCGCCATGAACGCGACGAATTAATAAATAAAAATCAGACGATAAATTTAAATGAATATAAATTTCAATAGTTAAATTTTTATACCTCGATACTTAATAGTTTCATAGGAGAAGATATGTTTCCATTACAGAATGACAGTACCTTAAAATGATCACAAATTTTCAGTCTTGTAGCTCCAAAAATAACAATATATTAACAAAAACAATAATTTTCTTAAATCAAAATAAAATAACAACATATTAAAAAAAAGAAATAATAAATATTTGTTCTTCAAATTTAGATTGCAATTTATTTTTTATCTCCACTCCCTGATATAAGTTGTAAAAGTGATGTTATGTTGTTCNGCAAAGATTCTGTTACTCTANCGTAAATGTAAACGNAACNTAANTTGNTGGTTCATATAAAANTAAATAGAAAAACGTAAATGTANNAAATACTTNGTTGTTGTTTTNTACACNTCAACATCAGTGATGACAATTACACATCTCTGGCANTTTGAAAATCGTTTTTANCGATTTTTATATAAATCAACANCAANAATTTGTTNTTTTATAGTAAAAATTTTAAATTATTTTTTGTAATTTTTTTGGTANAAAAANCTTCAAAANAAATTGTCGAAATAGTAAAATTTTTACAGCGATCTTATGCGTGGTTTTAAGGTACTGAAATACAAAACTATAAACACCAGGGTTGCCAGAAATTTCTCGATGCTGTCTGCAAAAATTATTTTTTTTTATTTTTGCATTTATTATAGATTCTAAGCCCATAAGGCTAAATTAATCTAGATTATTTATATGGCAATACAAACACAAATGTTGAACAAATACAAAAACTTACAAAAAGTACAAGTTCGGAAGTGTAAGTTCGGATATGTAACCCGTTTATTTAAAATAATATAATTCAAAAATAATAAAACATCTATGCTAAAAAAAACTGTCCTTATGTCGTTTTTCAAAAGAAATATGCATTTTGTCAATGCATTCTGCCAAATCTAGCAGAAAAAATGCTAAAATGGCAACACTGATAAACACTGTTGTTTACACAGTTAGAGCCCAAATGCAACCAAACGGATTTCAATGTTGTTTTCCGCTCTAAGAGAGAAATGCAAATTAAATGAAGACGGTGTACAGCAGCGGATTTCATATATATTTTGTTTCTTTATATTTTTTGTATTTGGCAACAACAAAACTACATATATAAAAAATGTTGTTCTTCCTCTCATAAATTCCATACATAAAAATATAAAGCAAATCTTTCTATCTCTTTCTTTCTTATATATATTTAATGTAAACTTATTTGATTCATTTTGCAACAACGGCAACACTGACAGAGAGGGAGATTGAGAAAATGAGAGCTTTTGAGAATTCGTTGTAAAATTAAAATAGATTTTAATTTACAGAGGATTCCGCTGTATTGTTTCAGTAGTCAAATCTTCTTATAAAAAAAAGTAATCCGCTAGGTTGTGTTGGGGAACTGAGTGTTTACATAGTGAGTGTTTAAAAACATATGATACATTTAATTTGGTTGAGTTTTTTGTAAAAAATGTTTCACGCTACTTGTCTTTATTCTATATTGTGTTGTAAAGTTGACTAGTTGGGCCTTAATTTTATTACGTTACTAGTAGGATGATCGTTTATTCGACTTTTTTAAAGAAGCCGGTTTTCAAATAGTTCGAATAGTTAGTATTTTAAAATAACCGGTTACACTTTTTGAAATTCAGAAAAAAAGCGGTTAACCGGTTTTATTCAAGTTAAAATTTAATAAATACAACTATTTTTGGAAATGCCTACTAAATTTAGGAAACTTTTGACAATATTACAGTCTGTAGTTGAAACTTTTTAAATACATCTTTCAAAAACGAAGAAAATTAGTTAAACAAATTAAAATGGAGTGTAAAAACATGACACAAATCAAGATCACCGAAGTATTGATTTTAAAATGATTTTGATTTTAAAATGTCATTCGAAAAATGAACATTTTGAAAAAACCGACTGACTAAAAAAACCGGTTGAAAAACCGTGTCGATCAACCTAGTTACTACAATACATTTACGTTTGTGGCTCCACATTAGGGTATTCACTCGAATATTGTTTGTTCGATTAATCGACAAATCAAAATCAAATAATTNNAAAAGTATTGATAATCACCTTTAAATGCGTATCATTATTTTTTCACAGTGTAAAAACTAATCGCCTAAGCAAAAGCGGTAAATATTCATATTCATAAATTATTTTGGAAAAATTATTTCTTATTTTAAGCTACATTTTTGTTTTCTTTTATAATAAGCATTGAAAAATCGAGTAAAATTTTAAGGTACAAATTAATCGAATAACTCGCATAACTTTAAAGCTTTACTCGACTATTCGAGTAATTTTAAAATTGCATTTTCGAGTTATTTGTTTATTCGAACAATGAAAAAGTCGAGTAAAATGAATACTCTAGTCCACATACACAAATAATAACTGTCATATGCAAAAAATGTGTCAGCTGATTTGTTGCATTTAAATAAAAGATACAGTAGAAAAGCCTTTAGTTAAGAGGATATGGCATTAAAAAAAGTAATGCCAATGCCGTTGTTTTTTTTTTTTAGTTAATATAATATTATGAGACTGATTTTTTTTTTTTTGCCACCCTAGTCTACTTTTTACTTTTCTTTTTGATTAAAAGAAAAAATTTTCATTAAATATTTTAACGGAAATATATTTATACATCGGACAAATCAAATATTTAATGTATCCTGTCATAAAGACATGACATTATAAAATACATTAAACTCTATTAAAAGCTGGTTTAAAACATTTCACAAAACTAGTCTGAATTTTTATAAAAAAAAAAAAATAATAGTAATAATCTTAGAGCTTTTTTTTAAATTTAAATCTTCTTTCTAGTTTTTATGTTTTATTGTGTTTTAATTTAGAATAATAACACTTATTAAAATAACATGAAAATAAACAAAACATTTCCTTATTGCAACTCTAATGGCAACAAAATGAAAAAAAAATAAATAAATAAATCCAAATTGGAAAAAATTAAAACAAATGTGGGTTTCATTCAATTCACTATTTCTGTTGCTGCTGTTTTTGTTTTTGTATTGCTACTCTAGATCTTCATATAACCAACCATTCATTAAAACTAGTTGTTTTTCATCGAATGGCCACTGTAGTAGATACAGACATGCATACATACATACATATGTATGTATGTATGTACATTCATATAATGAAAAGTATATTAATGTTTATTTGAATGAATGACGTACTAACGTTGTACTGTTTTGCGTATTTTTATTATTTTTTTTTTTTTACTTTAAATTTCTATAAATTGAAAATGAAAAAATTGAAATGAAAGAGAAAGAAGAATAAAAATCAAAAATTCCATTCTACTTTACAAAACCAAGAAAATTATATTATTATATTGATGCTATTACTGCTGTTGTATGTGCAACATGTTCGTAATCTATTTTGCGCTATTGATTGTTATAAATTATGCAAACTTCACTTAAGCACTAGTATTCTGCTTTTTTTTCCCATATCTTTTCTTCTATTTTATTTGTAGCGAATTGGTGCATGTACCGGTAAAGAAAATTGTTAATATAATGAAAATTTACGCGTGCTACTACATGTTGCTAACCCAGCTGAAATGATTTTTTCTAATATTTTTCAAATGAATTCTTAGACCTGTTTTATTTTTTTTTTTTATTTTTTTTTTTAACTTACATGTATGGCATCTTGAAAATTTTATTGTTTTTTAAATGGTTGTCTTGTCAGATGAAGTACAGTGCAGTACAAATATTTAGATTAAATTTAAAAAAAAACATTTGAAGGATTTCAATGTTACCTTTTTTAAGAAATTTTGTTAAAACATACCTAAAATGAGAAAAGAAAAAAAAAATAAGATTAAAATTAAATTATGGAAAAAAGTTGTTTGTTTAATAATAATTTTAAACTCTGGATAAGATCTAGAAGCATGCATATATTCTTAGAGTTTTCGAGTTATTTCCATTAGAAATTTCAACTACTATCTTAAGTATTTATATTGCATTAAGTTGGAGTTTACGATTTAAAATCACATAAAAGATATGGTTCACAATCGCAAGAAAATTTGCGACTTTAAATCGTATGCTCAAACAAATAACGCCTTGAAAAACAAATACTATGGGGTATAAATAAAATTGTATACGTTTTCTTTTCAATAAAATAAAAATTAAGATAAATAAAAACCATAACAGTTATGAATATTATCATAAAAGTCCGAGGATAACAGATATTTTGTGATTTTTACCAAAAGCTCTTATTTTTTCACTCTCCCCTTGTTGCATAATTAATTACATAGGTTTACATTAAAATTATATTATAGAAGGAAAGAGATAGAAATATTTCCTTTATATTTGTACAAAAAATCAGGATACACTGAACAGGTATAATCGTCGGCCTAGCTGATTTTGTTTTTGGTGTCGGAGATCTGTCAAAGTTTGTTTATATCTTTTTGTTTACATGTAGAAGCAAAAAAATAATATTGTATATCTTATAATGTGTTTTAATCATTAGTTTTTGATATTCCTAATACAGAAAAGAGAGACAAAAAGTTGGATTGTTGTATTTGTTACCGAGACGATAGTGTGCCCTGCAAAAAATGTAAACAAATAAAAAAAAAACGTTTGTGAAATCCGCCGCAGCTCTCTGTCTTGGAGACCAAACACAACCTAGCTGATTATTTTTTATATGAAACTTTTACAACTAAAACAAATTAAAATCTATTTTAATTTCACAACTTCTCAGAGAGGAACTCTGTCAGTGTTGCCGTTGTTACAAAATGAATCTCATATGTTTACATTAAATTTATATAAGAAAGAGATATATAGATATATTTTTTATGTATGGAATTAAGGAGAGGAAGATAAATATTGTTTTTTATATACATATGTAGTTTTGATGTTGCCAAACACAAAAAATATACAAGAAATCCGCTGCTGGACACCGTCTTCATTTAATTCGCATTTCTCTCATAGAACGGAAAACATTGAAATTTGGTTGTTTTTGGGCTATTAATTGCACAACGGATTCTCAAAAGCTCCCATTTTCTCACAAACAAAACTATTTGTTGTTTTGTTGTTGCCAAATACAAAAGATATAAAGAAACAAAAACAAAATATACATGAAATCTACTGTTGGACGCCGTCTTGCTTTAATTTGCATTTCTCTCTTAGAGCGGAAAACAACATTGAAATCCGCTTGGTTGTGTTTATGATCTTAATCTAAGAAAGAAATTTTAGAGCGAAAAACAACATCCAACTTCGTTGCTGGTGTTTGGACTCTGAAATTGCTAAACCAATAAATAGAGATAATCCAGATTTTTTCAGCACAAAAAAATTGTTATACAGTAATTCCTCGATTTACGTCGTAATTGCTTCCGGAATAAGGTTTCCGGAAGGCGAAAATGCAAGTAGCCTTTGAAAAAATTGTATTTAATAAAATAAACATTTCTGAAATAGCTAGAGAAATTGGCAGATAAAGAAAAATGGTAAGAAATGCTCTAAAATATCACGACAATTATAAAATTTGTGAAGCTCTTGCGAGAAAAAAGAGACCTAGGAAGACTAACAGTGCTGAAGATGGTTTAATTTGCAGTTATGCGAAGAAAAATCCTTTTATATCATCAAAAAGGTGTCTGAAGAATATGGAGTATCCATTAGTAGCAAATCTATTCCTCGAAGACTAAATGAAAATGGTTTAATTGGCTGTATCGCACAGCACAAGATACACGTCTCAAAAAAAAAAAAAAAATATTAGAGCTCGCCTAAACTTTGGAAAAACTATATAAAACCAAGCCAATTTCATTCTGGAAACACGTATTTTGGAGTAATGAATCAAAATTGAATCAATTCGGATCAGAAGGAAAGAAAAATATATGGCGTCCGACAAAGCAAGAGTTCAATCCACGTTATACCCTAAAAGCCATTAAGCATGGAGGTGCTTCCATAATGGTGTGGGGGCTTTTTCATGGCACGGATTAGGTCCAATCCTTAAGGTCGTGGGCACAATGGATCAGCATCAGTGCAAGGTAATACTTTAGCAATATATGATACCGTTTGCGGAGGAAAACATGTCCGTTCAGTGGATTTTTATGCATGACAACGATCCGAAGCACACTTCACGTTCAGTAAAACGTTTTTTGGAAGTTGTGGTATTACCTTGGCCAGCTCAGAGTTCGGATCTTAATCCCATTGAAAACCTCTGGAACGATGTGGAAGCGGATGTACGTTTAAAACAGCCAAGAAATTCGTCTGGAACTTGATTCCTACCACTAGATGTCGATCCCTTGTAGAAAGTGTGCTACGAAAATCGAAAGCAGTAATAAAACAAAAGGTTTATCCAAAAAAATATTGAAAAATTATAATGTTGCGATTACTATGAGTTATCTAAAGTTTATTATCTACGTCATGAGGATATTAATATTAATTTTTATCGACAAATGAAACAACATTTTGAACAATAAAGCTATTTATAATAATTTGAATTATTTTTTTAATATCCACTGTATATGCGGCTTAATTATTGTGTTTATGTTGCGTTTTTTTTTTTCTAACATCTTGATTTTCTCTATTAAAAACAAAAACAAAAAAAAAACGTTTTTATCTTTGTTGCTTTAATTTATAAGTGTTGGCTAAAAATTACCGCTATATTTTAGTCAAATCTATTAAGATATAAATCTTCTTTCTACGTTTTTGTTATATTTTAGCAAATGAGAGTTGAAAGAAATCTTTTAGTTTAACATTAAAAAGAAATGTTAGCAAAACAACTGCATTAAAAAATTAGAAAGAGAGTGAAATTTGTATTGTTAAAAAAAAAAAAATAGAAATTAAACAATTCGGAAAGTTTAACATTTAATTTTTAAAATGTTACAAAATTACGTAAAATAATTTATATAAAAACAAAATATTGTAAAAAAATTAATTAAAAAATAAAAATAAAAAAATTCAACTCTGAATAAACAAAACTATTTGTTATTAATTTTAACATTGAAAATAAAGTTTTTTTTAATTTATTTTTTAATCTGATTTATTGTTGTTAGAAATTTCTTTCAACTTTTTCTTAAACTTTGTTTCTTATAACACAAAAGTCATTGGCTTTTCTCAAGAAATTGTAACAATTTATAAGAAAAATTGTAAAAAGTTGTTGTAATTCAATACTGTAATTAAATACTTTTTTATATATATATTGTATTTGAAATAAAATGCTGGTGTTAAAATGATTGTCATGTTTATGGTTAAAACAAAAAATAAAATAAAATAAAATTTTTAAACCCATCAACAAAATACAATCCAATAAAAAAAATATATATATTTATTATCATGATCATGATCTCTATAACAAATCTATAAAAAAATTTATAAACGAAATATTGTGCAAAATACTATATGATATTACGATATTCAATTGTAATTATTATTGTTTACGGGACTGGGTCAAATAAACGGTAAACGCCTGCTTGTTAACAGTATCATATTCATCATTACTATCATCTCTACCCATTGTTATCTATCATCTCGTGTTTCCCCTTTTTCGTTCTCTTTCACTCTCTCCCATAACACAGTTGTTGATCTAAAAGGCGACCATTATTTAACAATAAAAAAAATTGTAAACATTGGAGAACGGCGAATATTAAAAAGCATAATCAAATAAACAGTCAGATATAATTTCAAAACTATTATTAACAATAACAGCAGCAGCAGCAACAGCAGCTATAAAAAATACTGACTTAAAATACTTAGAAGAGATGGAAAAGAAAGAAAATGACTAAAACTGCTGCACAGTGTTGTGGGTGATAGAAAATATGTGTTTCATTTGATTCAAACGATTGTTTAACAATAAATAGTTAGAGGTCTTTAATATCACGGTTGCGTATTTTATTTATAAATTATATTTTAAATAAAAATATTTTGTATATTTTCATAAAATTTTAGCGTAATATCTGCAATATCTTACGAATAATATATATTTATATAATTATTTTATTAATTGAACTTCAGCAATATTTGATTGGAAAAATTGTGTGTTAAATTATTTAAATTATCACTTATTTTCATTTATATTCGATTAATGTATTAATTGACAGAATAACAAAATGCATTGAAAACATTTAAATTGTTTTGTTTTTAGTAAAAATATTAGAATTTTTTAATTTTGATCACTTGAATAATTGATACAATTAAAAATGTCAATTACATTTTGTTTTTAATACGACTGTTTCAATTCGACGGGACTAAACATTATCTATAGAGTTAATATCAACGAGAGAAGAAGGTATAGTCGGTCAAGACCGACCATGTGATACCATACACCATTGCCAATGTCTACTAAAATTCGGAAAGGAACCAATTATGGACCTTCACTTGTATTAAGTTGAAAATAAGTGGAAAATAAAAATATACAATTGCAGAATATTACGTCGATACTAAGATTCGCATGTATTTATGCACATTTGGTGATTCCCCGATTTGGGTCTTATATGGGAGCTATGGTCAATTATGGACTGATCTTCATGAAATTTTCAGGGTCACTTATAC
>MINK01183473.1:3579-19144 GCA_001735545.1 Phormia regina
CTGTGTACATTATGATTCTTTTACAAAAAAATGCAAAACTAATTATTTAATGACAAATTCTTTGTGAAAACTGAAAAAAATACATATTTTCCCCTTGTAAATGCATCTTCAAACTTCAGAGCCTTTGCGGCACCAGTTAACGTAGTCCTATTGCCCTAATTTTTTGCACGACGTATTTTTATAACCCACTGAACAATTTTAGAGGGGGCGGGCAAAATTTGAAACTTCGTCTTTTTGGAGCACTCTAATGTACATATATACGTAATTTGAATTTGTAATTTTGAGATACGCCTTTTCTATATTATTGCCATCGATATGTTTGTTTGTACGGACATACATACAAACATTCATACATACATACATACATGTTTCATATTTATAAAAAATGTCTCATTAAAAATGAGTAATTTATTGGTGTTGATCTCTGTTGTTCTTTGTTTATTAAATTTGTATGAATTTTCTTATTTTATTTACAGAATTCATGGAAATGATGACAGGCGAATAAAAAAAAAAACACAAACAAAATCACCCTACCTGTTTTTGTATGTCTAATTATATTTAAGACATTTGTTTATTAGCAAGATTTGGCATTTTCTTTTAAAAATAAAATTAATGTATTTTCAGTTTTATTTTTGTATAATAAGAATACATTTATTTATTACCCATCCCCCATGTTTATAGCGGTTAAATAATCAAAAAAGTGTATAAGTTTTGTTAAATTGTTTTTATTATTATATATTTTTTTATTTAGGCAACACAGTTAACAAATTTTGCTTTAAGCTGAATGAAGAAAGTTTATTTGATTAGATATTAATAAAGCTTTTTATAAGTAATCAAACAAACGAGAAAGTTGTTTTTATTTTATTATACGAGTAAGAGAAATAGAATAACACAGAGTAGTACTAATTGTGTGACAAAGGGTTTCTCAGTCAATTGTTTGAATTGACATTAGTTCTCGCGATTTATAAAATGAAGGAGGCAATGTTTAAAAGCAAAGATTTGCTAAGGCTTTTTTAAATTTGCTTTTCCTACTGCTTCTACAAATTTCAAATTTTTCAGCAACAGCCTCAGTCTTGCATTTAATTTTATTCAAAAAATCCATTCAACATTTTTAAGTATTAACATTTTTGCCACATGCTTTTTAAGCAGCTAACAGTAATAATAAATAGCCACACAAAAAGCAGTAACACAAAAATATTTCTCTTGCTTTTTTATTTTGCTAGAAACGAAAAGTTTAACTTCAAAAAAGCAAAAGGAAAAATTACAAAAAATGCTTTTTTAAATAAGGCATCATAAGAAGTGCTCTAACAGGCTAGTGAGAACACAATCAGTGCTGATAGAAAAACGACAAGGGTTAGTGAACACACGAACATTTGTTAGAAGCCCCACGTACATTTGCTAAAAGCCGCACAAACAAGAGCTATTAGCCGCACGAACTTGAGCTAAAAGCCACACAACCAAATATGGGTAACCGTCTTAAAGACACAGAATGAATTTACATTATATGTGCATAATGAATGCGATAATAAATTTAAGAGAGCTGAAATTCCAAAATTATTTCATGATAATCTTGTTGCACTGTCCACTTTAAGTGAGAACAATTTATGTTTACATTCACTTGAAACTGCATTTATTATATTTTTTGTCACTTCAGCAAGTGTTTTTTTTTTTGCAGTTATTGCATTCAAACAAAATTTGTCTCCACTTTTTTTTCGATGCCTTTACATATTGGTTTTATTATATTTCTCATGTTATCCGAATTTAAAACATTAAATGGCACGTCATCCTCCATTACCAATCCGATATATGATTTAATTAAAAGTTGTTTACTTATTTCGCACTTTATATTTTTCTTTTTGTATTTTTGCAAAGATGTATTATTCTTTTGATTAAAAACCACTTTTTTGAATTTTGTTATTTTAAATTATACATTTTAACACTTTTAAATTCTTTTTTGCACAATTTACACACTAACATATTGTTGAAATTTTCATAATGTTCCTCGTACTTAAAACAACGCATTTTTAAATATTTTTAATGTTAAAGGTTTCAGGTAAAAAAAAACGAACTATTAATATTCAAACAAGTGCTCTATATCAAGTGGCTTCAAAAAAGTCTAACTTTTACCTAACTATTTTATAACAGCCCATATTACAGAAAAACTATTTTTATATTTATTTTTATTGATCAATTTCAAAAGAATTTAAGTTTTTACAAGTATATACTAAATATTTTTATGAATGGATGCAGATCTTTATGTATCTAATGATTTTAAATGACAAAATCATGAATGAAACAGTTAGTATTTTTATTGAATTACTAGGTGTGTGATTTGACATTATCAAGAAAGTGTATGCAGCGAATCAGAAAATCGATCAGGTAAATACATATGTTCTGCATTTCTTTAACAAGATCTAATAAAAATCAGATTTTTATGATTCAAACAAAAATTGATTCTATTTCCATTTTTCCCTTCATGATTCAAAGAAAAATTGATTCTATTTCTATTATTAACTTCGAGGTTACAACTTACCATTTTCAAACAGAACTATTCTTAAATATTAACCGTGATTTTCAAATGCTAGAATTTTGTTTAACAAATGGTTTTTCACCAAACATACATTCGGGATACTGTTTATCATATTTGGTTTTATGTCGCAATTGCTAACATAAATTATTATTTTTATTAAAAATTCAAAGTTTTAATTCAATTTTATTAAAATAATTGAAAGCTTTTTCAAAATATTCATATATACGAATATTTAACTTATGGAATTTGTTACGTCTTAAAAAAAAACACATACGGTTGTGTTAACATTTCTAATAGTAATTCTACCTGCATTTTGACGTTCGCCTAATAGCTCACGTTCATGTGGCTATTAGTACTTGCTCGTGCGGCTATTAGTACATGGTCGATCTGCTTTTACCACAATTTCGTTTTTCTGTGTGTTCCTTTTTTGTCCGACTGTTTTTCCTTTTTGTTTTACTTGAGATGGATTTTCGTAATCACAAAAGCGAGTGCTACTGCTTTTGCTTCGTTTCTAAAATTGTCCATTAAGGACTTTTTGCTTTTGTTCAATCAATTAAAATTGATAAATTCAAAAAGCAGTGTGTTATTTTTGCTTCTGCTTTTGTAATGTGTGAGCTAATTTTGTTTTAGCAGTTGTTAGCTTTTGCTTTTTGATGTTTAATTTAGCCACGTAAATGGCAATATTTAGATGCTTTTGCTTAAAAGGCGATAGCGATTTAAACCCCGGAAGGAGGTTGCACTCACTATACATTGATTTAGATATCGAAAACTTCTTGTTTGATCACGCAGAGAAAAAATATGGTTCGGGTGACCATAAACTAAGAGCAACATACTATGATTGTAATATATGATCCCAGGTTACAATAAGTATATTTGTACGTAATCATATTCCATTTTACCATATATATAAACGAATTTAATAATTTAATAATTTAATAATCCCATTTTATCATGTATATAAATCAATTTTATCATATATATAATACAATTATTAAATTATAAGTTATTAATGGTTTTTATATAATATTTATACTCTACATATTAGTTTTTAACATATATTTACATATTAATTGTTTAAATATTATTTACATATAATATTTTATAATAATTATTTACATAAGAATTTAATTCAACAGTTTTTATGTTTTTTTTCGGTAGTTCTAATGATTCAAATAGATATTGAAAAATAAAAATCCTCATAATCTACCTGAAAGGCTTGAAAATGTGAGTGAAATCCATGGTTTAAGAGCCTTTGACCGCAAAGATAGTAAGATTCATTAGAGCAATATATATGGTTTATACGACCAAATAATGGAACGTCATCTTCATACATTCCAATGTGGATTACCATTTCTGGTTTGAAATACATATTTTTATATTGAAGATGTGAAACAATCCGTATATGTAATAACGATTACGCTAAACTTTGTATATTTCGGAACAAGACATATTTTTTTTAAACTTACAACACAAATAAACTGAAAACTTTTGCAAAAACACACAGCTATACCGTATCAAATTATAACAGTAAAAAATATTTTATATTTAAGGCAAACATAAACATATTCAGAACATAAACATTTTTAAATATAAACATTCAACAGTTGTGCAATACAAAATATGACCTAAAATCAAATAAAATTATTGGCGATATGGTTGTAGAATTAACTAAAAATCCATTCATCTTTTTTAACTATTATAATTTTTTGTCACATGCTTTTTAAGAAACTAGCAGCAAAAATAGCTACACATAAAGCAGTAACACAAAAATGTTTCTCGTTGGTTTTGCTTTTTTTTATTTTGCTAACAATAAAAACGTTATCTTCAAAAAATTTTAAAAAGTTCCTTATTTAAATAGGCATCATAACCAGTGTTTCGATTGACTGCTCAAAGCAGTCGCAATTTACTGAACAGTTTACTATTTTACAGCATCTTACTGGAAACAGATGACTTGATTTTATTTAAATACTTTATATTCATAAGTATTGTGTTGCAAAAATAATTACGATTTTGGTGATTTTTCAAAGTTTAATATGCTGTTTATAATAAAATGAAATATTTCTGTATAAATTCGCTATAAACGCACTTTAATGTTTGGGCCATTGTATCATTATTAATAATGTGTGGATGATCTTTTGTTATGGATTGTTTCAAAAATAGGTCTGGCATTGATTCCACTAATTTTTCATTATTGCATAAACTTTACGGGGCCATGTATCCCCACAAGTTTTCCATTGGGTTTAAGTCCGGACTAGTCCAAACAAAGGAATGCCATGTTCATTGAACCAAGATTTCGATTGCTTAGAAACATGGATTGCAGCATTATCTTGTTTCATCAATTTTTTTCATTTCATATATTTTCTTGCGAATTTTAGACGATTTTCTTTATGGTGTTTTTTTAGCATTAGTTTACAATTCGGCTTTTTCCATTTTAGGTTTTCATCGTTTCGTAAAATATGTAACGTGTTTGGAAGTCACAGGAAGATTTAATTTATTCCTTATTTGTGTGGAATTCAATTTTGTTGCGGGTTGCTTCTTGTTTTATTAAGATTAAGTTGTCTTCTTGTTAGTTTTGTAATTAAAATAGGAAAAGTTACATGAAATTGAGATATTACTATTAGAAACGTATCTGTTGGTTCAAAAAAAAACTAAATTGATAATATTTTATTTTTGGTCACTTTTTTTTTTAAAAAAATTGCATTATATGGGGAGGTGGGGTGGGTAAAAGTGGGAGATCAACTATGAAATGAAGCTTCAAAAACACCTTGTGTTTTTAGTGTTTTTCCCTATATGGGAGGTGGCGATAAAGTGGGCAGGCCACGCCCATTTTTGGTTTCAACCGATAATAAACAGAAAGCTATATATTGAAGGTGGGCGGACCATAGCATTTATTTGTTTATGAGGTTATATTTACCTTCGATCTATTTCTAAAAAATTTTTTCGACATTTTTCTTTATATAGGAGGTGGGCTGTGGGCGGGTAAAGTGGGCGGACCATGGCCTTTTTTTGTTTTTGAGGTTTCATTTGCGCAGCACAGGGTGCTTCCAATATTTTGTCCATAACTTGGTTGTTTACTTATGGATTTTGCTCAAATTCAATCCCAAACGAACCTTGTATATGACAAATATTTGGGCCAAATTTCGTCTCCGTCGCAATTACTGAACAGTTACTATTTTACAGCATCTTACTGTAAACAGATGACTTGATTTTATTTTTCTTAATCACATTACAAACTGAACACATTTTCCTGCTGGGACACACAAAAAACATGAATAAGCAGCATCCAGTTTTTATTTTGCGTCAGCAGTCAAATGAATTAAGCAGCGCACACACTCCAGTTTTTAACTCAGCCAAGGTTAACTACGTCTTAGTCGTGTGAGCTCACATATTAACGTAAACATTTTTCAGCAACGTAAGAAACAACGAAAAAGTAAGACTGTATATATTAAAGATATGATATATAAATATCATATATTCTAATTAATTTAAAAAAAAATGCTTTTAGTTAACAAATATAATTTATTTAAAAGATTCAAAAATTTTTTAAAGATTTAATACAAAAAGTACTTTATATTCATAAGTATTGCTGTTGCAAAAATAATTACGATTTTGGTGATTTTCAAGTTTAATATGCTGTTTATAATAAAATGAAGTATTTCCCTGTATAAATTCGGCTTGTAAATTTAAACATTTATTAAAAAGAAATATATATACACTGGAAGCATATTCTATAAACGCACACTACTTTTTTAAAAAAAAAAGGTAAAAATTAAGCTAGAAATATTTTGGGGCTATAAATTTGTGTATTAAATTAGTTTAAGACTTCACTTAAAATATTGTTACAAAAAAAAATTCATTTGTACTTTAATTATTATTTTTTTTTACTTAATTTCGATATTAACACCATTTTTTAATGGTATTTTCCTATAACGCAACTTTAATGTCCTGGCCTATTGTAGCATTCATTAATAATGGTGGATATCCTTATGTTTATGATTGTTTCAAAAAATACGTCCTGCCGCATTTGATTCCACTAAATTTTTAATAAAAGCAGGATCGGAATCAATGTCCTCCCAGACTTGTAATTTTAGTCAGTTCGTTCACAGGGCTTTATTCTTCATTTTATGGCATTTTATTTGTCTATTAATTATCTTACGGGCCATGTATCCCCACAAGTTTTCCATTGGTTTAAGTCCGGACTTACAACAAATGGAATGCCCATGTTCATTTAACAAGATTTCGTATTGCTTTAATATACATTTGGATTGTCTCTTTTTTCTGTTTGGAAAATGTCAATCTTCATCCATTTTTTCGTCCATAATAAGAGAGAATGAGCATTCTTGTCCTATCATGTGCGTTATATATTCGGTGAACTATTTCATTTTTGTTGTGAACAAAAAAACAAATTTCTACTTGCCAACTGCAAGTACGCTGCCCAAGACTATTAACACTGCCTATCCTACCGAAATTACGTTTTACATCCGAACATCTTTAGATTTCTCAAATCGTGTTCTCAATAGCATGTATTATGAGTTCTGGACCGTCCGTAAATTAAGCATTTTTTTTCGTCAGAGATAAATTTACTTTACCACTTCTAAATCATTCCATTATCATAGTATTTCTTGACGAATTGTGAGGACCGATTTTTCTTTGATGGGTGTTTGTTAGCGATTGGTTTACAATTTCGGCTTTTCCATTTTAGGTTTTTCATTTCGTTTCGTAAAATATTGTTAAACGTCGTTGAATGTGCGAGTCATATGAATGATTAATTTATTCCTTATTGTGTGGAATTCCAATTTGTTGCGGCGTTTGTCTTGTTTATTGATTAAGTTGTCTTCTTGTTAGATTTTGCTATTACACTTTGTTGATTTTTCGAACTCCATAATTTTTGACCTTTCTTAAAAGAAATTTCGCACCCACACTTTTCCGAACGACCGATTTTACGTCCAATTTTCTATTAAGAGCATCCTTGGTCTCGTTGAAAAAATTTGATTTTGATATCTTTTCTTTGACCTCGCGACGAAAAAGTTCCCTTAGGCATTTTTAAAAAGTGATGATAAATTTATTGATTAATAGGAAAAGTTACAGTAAATTGAGATATTACTATTGGAAACTACTATTGGGTTGTAAAAGAAAAAACTAAATTTGATAATATTTTTATTTTTGGTCCACTTTTTTTTAACAAATTTCGAGTGTGCGTTTATTACGAATACTTCCATCTTTAACAATAGCCAACAAGAACGATTTGATCGCATAATTAGGCAAACAACAACAAGTGCGAATGTTATATTCAGGCTCGGTGGGGGGGGCCGAAATCTATACCCACCAATCAAGGTTGTTCAAAATTTTACATTAATATATATAAGGTGGGCCGTCAAGTGCGGACCAAGCCTGAATTTTTGGTTTCCAAGTTTTATATCGACTTCAAAACTATACGTTACAAAAATTTCGTTATCGTAACATACTTTTATTGATAGATTAGACAGAAAAACTATAAAATAAAGATACAACAGACACTCTGTCTTTCTGTTAATTATTTCAACCATTACTGGAGTGGGCGGTGATAATGTGGGAGGACACACCCAAAGTTTTAACGATCGGGAACTTTGAATTGTATGTATAAATTTCTTCACATTTAGGCATTTATATGAGGATGGGTTGGTATATGGGTGGACCACGCCCGGTTTCTGGCTTCAAGGTAAAGTTATCTATCAAAATTTAGTTATTTAGTTTAAAAGATCAAATATGAATGAAGCTCAAAAAACACCTTGTGTTTTAGTTGTTTGTCCCTTTATATGGGATTTTTGGGTTGCGAATAAAGTGGGACAGCCCGCCCAATATTTTGGATTTCCGGAGTGATAACGACAATGAACATCGCTTACAAGATTTCGTTATTAGTATATGCTTTTGTTTTTTCTAACCCAGATATATAACAAGAAATGCGATAATATATATTGAAGCTACAATGGACACCCTGTTGTTTTCTAGTACTTGTCCACTATGACAGTTGGGCGGTAAGAGGGGCGGGAAAAAGTGGGCGGACCATGGCTTTCATTTGTTTTTGAGGTTACATTGCTATTGATCTATTCTAAAAAATTTTTTTCGAGCCATTTCTCTTTATATGGGAGGTGGGCGGTAAATGGGCGGATCACGCCTATTTAGGCTTTTCGAGTTATTATTGATCCTCAAATCTACCCGGGATATAAATTTTCATTATTAGGTACATGCTTTTTGTTTAAGAGATATCAGCCAAATCAATTGATAATGAAGCCTGACAATGGACACCTGCGCTTTCTAGTATTTTGCCTTATATGGGGACGGGCGGTAAAGTGGCGAACCACGCCCACTTTTTGCATGTCGAGATTATATTTTTGGTCCTTTGAAATATTTTGTAATAACATGTTAAAATTTTTCACCGTTATAGTGAGAAGGTGGGCCGGTTAATAGTGGGGCGGACCACCGCCCATCTTTTTAGTTTTTTTCCAAATTTATATCGACCTTCCGAACTTTAGCCTGTGTACTAAAGTTTTCGTTACTGACATGCTTTTTATCTAGGATATATTTCAGACATGTTCAGATAACTTAAAAATTGGAGCTTCAATGACGCCACCCCTGTGTCTGGTACTTTTTGTAGGCCGAGTAATGTCATGTGCGGGATAAAGGTGGGCGGTCCTGGCTTTATAGTGTTTTTGAGGTTAATTGCTTTTTTATATCTATTTATAAACATAGATGTTGTTTAACATTTCTCTTTTATATGGCGAGGTGGCGGTATTAAGTTGCGGACCACGCCCATTTTTCGGTTTTCGAGTTTATATTGACCCTCAAATTTTGGTTTTTTTTCTCTTAACATGGGGGGTTTTTTCAGAGCATTACCAGCAAAAACTGATATTTAGAGCATCAGACGGAGTCTTTCCATATTATTTGTCTCTAGTAGAATCTTGTTTTTACTTATGGATTTTGCCTCTAATTCAATACCTAACGATCCTTGCTATATAGCAAGAATATTTGGCCAATTTGGCTCCTACGATTTTCCGTTCGAACTCTATCCTGCTTTCAACAGACGGACGGACATGGCTAGATCGACTCAGAATCGAACCACGACCCAGAATATATATATACTTTATGGGGTCTTAAACGATTATTTCGACATGTTACACACGGAATGACAAAATCAATATACCCCCATCTTTTTGATCGTGGGTATAAAAATCAACAGACAAATGATACAAAACAAAAGCAAATACTGATACTAATAAGAATATTAGGAAACCAAATCAAAAAATATTCAAACAATACAAAACTTATACTCTCAAATATTTTCACTTAATAAACAATTAGAAAAGATAGATAAAAACAAAAGCCGCTCGGAGAACGTATTTAGTGATGACATTTCGTTCACAACAGATGAGCTTATTGATGACTGTAGGAAACATCGATGAAAATTTATGTGAAGAAATGATTATCCAAGATATTACTGAGGGTTTATGTTTGAAAAGGACACTCCAGTCACCCAACTATATAATAACTTTCCGCAATTAAATGTTTTAATTATACCTAATACTCTGAGAAACTCTCAAACATCATCGTTTTAAGGAAAAAACAATCGAAGAGAACACACAGATTGAAGAATCATCTAACATTCTTGAATTTATTGAACCCTTCCATGGATGTGAGGAGCAAAGTCAACAATTTAAGGTGCGATAGAGGACATAATTTCCCACTTTTTTATAGAAATGGTAATACTTTTTCATACCACTAGACATTGCTGATAGCTTTGCAAAATATTGGTGTGCTCTTAATGCTGATGACGCCTTTAATCTGGACATTATTTCTGAGAAAAACATCTTCAAAATTTATAATCTCCCACTAACTAATTGCCAATATTAAGAGTTGTACTTAATCAAGTAATGAAAATCACTTAAGCCCTGATTAAATCTGAGCATGATATTCTAAAATCACGTCTTTGTAGATTGTATAATATTGACCCTCTGCTGTCTTCCCACACGATTGGAAATTAGTTATTCTTTCACCTATTCCGAAGCCTGGAAAAAAACCCAAGTTAAGTGGAAGGTTCCGCCTCATTTCACTGTTAATAGTGCTTTCTAAGATACTTGAAAAGATCGTTGCCAAACGCTTTTGGAAATTTACAAAGAAAAATATTTCGAAACTTCGACAGCACAGGAATTCACAGTATATGTCACCAGTTAGAAGAAGTACTACGTATATATCTATATCAGTAATACATCAGCTGCAAATCGTAGAGTATCTGTTAAAGTTGATGGTTATTTCTCTGCCACTGATAATTTTGACAATGGCGTTCCTCAAGGTTCCCCCTATCAGTGGTTTTATTTATGCTAACTCTCTGGCAAGGGCAGTTGAGAATTTACCTTGCGGAGATTACGTCGGTATTTATGCTTACAATATTTTTGCCGTGGCTTCTGGCAATCCAGAGTCGGTCCGTTCCAATCTGAACAACTTGGACCTTATAATTCAAAACTATATAAAAATATACGGCTTAACGTAAATAAAATCAATACTTCAATAAATATGTGTTTTAGAACCGCATCCGGACTGCTGCAAACAACAGTTCATGGATTTCCAAACTTTGTTGAAAAAGAGTGCTATTAATATGGCTTCAAGATCAATAACAATATCGTGACACTTTTTGGAAACAGCTAGATACTACAAGGAATACTCTACCATCAGCTATTAAAAATGTAGTATTCATCTTGAGCAGATCGAACTTGTCTATTCCAAACAGACCAATACACCCATCCAGTCCGGGAATGTTGATAAAGTTGAGGAAAATTTAAGTTTTTTCAATTAAAATTCAATAAACCCTTTATGTTTCAAGAGTATGCTTTTGGAAAGACGGTTCATTTCAGGATAATTTGAGATCCTACACTATCGTTAGGTAAATAACAAGTACTCAGTTTGAAACGGTTTGTGAAAACCGGACAATACCGGAATCTTTACGGCTGATATGGCAGCTATTAAAACCGCGATAAGCTATTCTAATGAACAGAAGTTTAATTTGCACTGATAGCTTAAGCGCTACGAGAGCCTTGATTAAAAATAAAATTTGAGCTTCCTATGACATTCTGTGCTTGGAGAATATTGAAAACGAGATTTTTGTTATATGGGCCTCTCGCAAAAAAGGCGTTGAACCTACACAACGTTACGGAAAAATATTCATGTGTTTCCCGAAATTACTAACGAAACCCTTTACAACTGGCCAACAACTACTCAACACCATAAATTATAGATCTAGATACAACGAGAATTTATCGAGAGCGAAGTGTATAATGCTTCTTTGTCTGAGAATGGGTAAGGCACTATTAAATTCTAAACATTATTATGAGAAAACAGATCCACCAAAATTCAGCGTCTGCAACGTTGATATTACCATTCCCCATATATTGACTGAATGCAGGAAATCGAAAATAGAACTGCCATTAGAGAAGCTTCTTGACTGTACAATAAAGGACAAATTACCGATTATCAAGAGAAGCCTTGAGAAGTTTAATATTCAGGACATTTGAATTTTATATCCTTCCATTAATTTTGAATTTCTTTATTTTTATATCATCACAATTATATTATATTTTTTATTTGTTATTTAATTTAGTCATTATTTATAAAAAAAAAAAAAAAACGGCAATTTTTTTATTGAGTGTTTTCCGATTTTGCTAATTTTTGGCATACGCATACACTATGGAGCTATTTTAATATCTTTATTCTTATTTTTCTGAAAAGTCAAAAATATCGCAAATGTGTAACTTTAAACTTAATAATCTCCAAAAGTTTTAAACAGATTTTAATGATTTAAATTGCATATATAAGATAAGATAAATGTAGTAATTTAAAAATAACATCAATATTCAAAAACGCATTCATAATGGAAATGCAATTTTAGGATGCACTTTTGAAAAATTTCTACCCTTTTGATTTTAATTTTAATATATTAAAAAGCTATAACTTTACTATAAAATGCAAAAACAATTGTTCTGAGACAAGAAGATCTGCTTTTTTTTTTTAAAGTTACTATATTTTTTTTTCATACAAAATTATTATTATTTTTTTTTTTTTTTTTTTATTTTTTTTTTTTTATTTTTTTTNNAGCCTCTTTTAGTAATATGTCACTTGAAATGTTATAACTATTTTACCTTTACATCTTTATACTGGCTTTTAAATGAAAAAAAAATTTAGAAGATGAAAAAAAAAAAAAAAAAATAGTGGACCATTTTTATCACAAAAATTATTTATTTATAGTTATAGGTAGAAGAAAGTTCAAACTGAAATTCTAAAATTGCATTGAATGCATTTTTGAAATGAAAATATTATTCATAAATTACTACATTTATAGTGGACATAAATATGAATAAAATTATTCAAATTTGATTAATCAAAATTAAAAATAATTAACAAGAATTTCGATTAATCGGAATTTTCATTAATTAGAATTTTTGATTAATAGGTTAACTGATTTATCTTTGTATAGATTAATCAAAATATTCAATAATTGATTAATTGCATATCCCTAGTTTGAATATTAATTATATAAATGTGAACTTAGAACAACAATCATGATTATACAAACTCAAACCCATGTTACTAAAACTTTGTATTCTATTAGTATCAAGTCCAGATAAGTAACAATTTTGTTTAAAATGTCATCACAAAACTTATTAATGGTTTAAGTTAGTTTCAGCCAGGTTGTAAAATGTAGGTAACGGACCACATATAAATGAAAAAATCTGGGTAAAGAATATGCAAAATTTAACTGCTTAAAAATTCAAACGAAAATAACTCAATAACTCGAATACTATTAGAGATAAATATTACATGCAACCATATATATATATATTTTTTTTTGTCTTATCAAAATTTAAAATAATTTGAAATCGAACGAGAAACAAAAATTTGCAAGCGATTAAATTTTTTATATCAGAGGCTTATATCCCCGCCCCTTTCAAACTTAAAATTGTACACTCCTCCGTTGCGCCTGTACCAACCAAATCTTACCAAACGATCAAAAGTTATAGATTTATTTCCATTAAAACCCACTGTGCAATAAAACAAAGCTTATTACATATTTCTTATTTTGCAATAGGTTGACTTTTATCAGGCTTATCAAGAGATACTCGAAACACAAGAAGAGAAATTACGACTTGAGTTAGAGGAAGAAAAAAGAATTGCATTGTCTCGCATTGAAACCGACCGAATTGAACACGAAAGAAATGTAAAAGAATGCATGGATAAAATAGAATTAGAACAACTAATGTTAAAATACAACAAGGAAATTCTAGAATCGGAGAGAAAAATAATTGATGAAAAAAGAAAGAATTTAAATGTTATGGAAATAAACAAAAAAGCTGATACAAATGAGTCAAAATTATTGGACGAGATTAATAGCATTATGCAAGAACCGAGTAAAGGAAGTTTGCACAAAGTCCAGCTGATGGTATGATTTTTCTTTTTTCATTTTATGGAGTATGCATTTTTGTCAAAAATTAGTTTATTACTTAATAATGCATTTTCTTATTTTAAACAATGCATCATAAAAGTTATACATTATTCTGGTGCAAGGTCCTTAAAAATGAAAGAATGTCCTTTAGTCTTTCATATCCTAAAAAAGGATATGAAAGACTAAAGGATGTTTATAATTATATTGCCGTTATAGTTCATAAATTTCAAAATGACATCTTTCATTTAGGTCAGAAGTTATTGCATTTTAATAATTTTAATATAAATGTAAATAGAAAAGAATATAAACAAACAGCGTTGGTTAAGATCGAACATATAATATCACTAAATTGTTATTTATGTAATATTTATACAAGTTTAATTAATTTTCGGAAATGGGGATTATATTTAAACTGGTCTCATGCGAAAGATGATTTAAAAAACAAATCAATTTAATTTTCAAGTGTGTTGTTCATAGCCAACATGTCCAAAAACAACAATTAATACTGTTCGCTGCCCGAATCAAATCAAGTCCATAGTGTGTGTGTGCGCGACTGAAAATCTAGCCGTTCAAAGCATTTTTCGAAAACGAGTGGTGCAAGTGGTGTGTGCAAAAGAGCAAATCA
This sequence comes from Phormia regina, assembly GCA_001735545.1. NCBI lineage: Eukaryota > Metazoa > Arthropoda > Insecta > Diptera > Calliphoridae > Phormia > Phormia regina. The sequence continues at coordinate 18,202 of MINK01183473.1, forward strand.
TACAAGACTTTGTGAAATGATTTATATCATGCTTTGTTTGTTTTTTGTTGTACGTAGTTGCTGTGTGTGGCAAAAAACCTTGACAAGTTACCTAACCGACTACATTAGGGTACCACTAGTCACTTTATTAGCCACGTGACTAGTCACTTTAACATAGGTTTGTCCTAGGAGGAAGATTATTGCCACCTCAACGACTTCATAGTGTCAACTTTTGATACACAAAATTACCTCCACGACTACCTAAGCACCAATAAAAGGACAAAAACACAACCACCCCATACACAGCCTCTTTAACGGCTGCAAAGTGTATCTTTAGGACGCACAGTGAGTCAGTTAAAATTGTTTCGTTTTGCTTTCGTCTTCTTCCCGCTTGCCTTAGAGTCAGTAAATTTTCAATTGCTAATACCCTCAATGGTGACCTATGGAAAGCGACAGGTGACTGTACACCAATGAATCTTACTCTCTAAAAGAGCGTTAATCGCCATTATCCAATTAATCGATGTTTCATAATAACCGGTTTATTTGACAAATAATTATTCGAGGTTATAAGTTGATCGGCTAATAACCGATTGAGATCCAGAAGTCGTGCAAAATTGGATGATTTCCAACGTATTTAACATAGGCTTGTCATTGGAGGCAGTTATATTTCAGATACCTATTTATTGATTGGAAAATCGTGAACAATGAAATTAAGTTTTATTGGCTCTTCTGACGTTATTTGCATTACGTCTTGAACACAATACATTAGTGTATTATGGTAATGAAATAAGAATATTTATTATATATTATAGATATTTTTGAAAAGTTGTCATAAATTTTAATTTAAAATAAAAAAGTATAAATTTATAACACCAAATTATTCATTATTCGAAAATAGAGAGTTTTCAATTATTCAAATAGTGGCGGTTAATCGATTGAATGCTCTCGCACCGAAAACGGTGCG
>MINK01183602.1:2172-13591 GCA_001735545.1 Phormia regina
TACCTTAATATTTACAATCGGATGAATAGAATAGGAAATATTTAAGATTTTAAGTCAGTAATAATGGGACGATCATGACCAAAATCAATATGATTCGTCCTTGTGCAAAAAAATCATATGTACCAAATTTCATCTCTAAATTTGCGACCTGTACTTTGCCAGACGGACGGACATGGTAAAATCGACTCAGAAAATGATTCTGAGTCGAACGGTATACTTTAAGGAGTAAGAAAATATTTTCTATGCGTTACAATATTTGCATAAACTCATAATACCCCAACCATCTATGTTGGTATAGCGTAAAAAAAGTGATAGATCGCAAATAAAATCAGTAGAAATAAATTGATATTGAAATCTGCTTCACACACAGAAATTTTTCTAATGCATTTCATCTCAATTGTAAAACCTGATAAGAAACTTATGTATGTATTTCTACAAGATCTTTGCTTTAGCTATACAAAATTTCTTTTGTAAAGAATTGTACTATCCACATAATATAACCTGATATAACTTTTAAGAACCAATTTTCAATGCCAAACAAGATTAATATATGTTTTATTCTCTTTCAACAGACACATAAACGAAAGAACAGGGTTATTTCATCTTAAGGCACCGTTATTCTACCGTAAATGTAAATGTTACAAATCATTATGAATTAAGTGTGAAAAACGTAAATGTAATGGTCGTCATTGGTAGGATGTTCTACTTCTTGATCATTTCTTTCGAAGAATTTCTTTTAAAACCTATTTTATAATATTTTTAACAAAAATTCCGTCATTGGTAGGATGTTCTACTTCTTGATCATGGTCGTCATTGGTAGGATGTTCTACTTCTTGATCATTTCTTTCGAAGAACTTCTTTTAAAACCTATTTTATAATATTTTTAACAAAAATTCCGACTTAACCTTATTAAAAGATAATAATTAAAAATTTGTAATTTTTGTTTTCAATTATTACCTTTTTCCTGCTAAAATATTATTAATTTTTACTTTTTTGGCAGTAATTATTAAGAACTTCTAAAAACGTGAAAATATTATTTTTTGGAAGTTGTTGAATAATAAAAAATTACCAAATAAATATCACTGAATATTTAAACAGAGGTGATCATATTTGATCCTATCTATGGGACTTGGTATTCCTTATTGACATCTGTACTCTTTCCTACTTGTGTGAAAATTCAAATAATATTAAAATTTACTCTATTTAATTATCTCACGTCTATTATTACTTAAAGAAAATATCAAGATTATTCCATATGGTGTTTTCTTTTAAATGTTAAATATTTTCTTAGATAATAATTTATTTTAGCGAAAGTTCATAAATTCTTAAATTGTTTGGCTAGACAGTATATATTAATAATTGCGTATTTTATTTTCGTTTTTATATTTTTTAAACTGTGAAATCGAGTTTTTCAATCAATTATCACCCATTTCTACAGAAATCTAAATTTATTTTTTATTATAAAGATAAACGAAACCTGCAATGTTTTTGTGTATGTGTACTAAAATAAGGTAAATATGAAACAGTGCTGTTCAAGTATTGGGCAGTAGATATCGGATATTTGATTTTTTTATATTTTGCTACAATCGTTGGTTATCTACAAAGTTTGACCCATTACATAACAGTGATGAACCCGGAAAAAATGGCCTCGATGATGAACTTAAAACTTTTTGTCTGAAATCTAAATCCGCTACAAATTGCTTCAGAATCCGGTTAGAGAACACACAGAAATATATTTGTTCGTTTTTTAACGAATGACCTCGATGATGAACTTCACTTTTTTGTGTGAAAACTAGGTCCGCTACAAATTGCATCAGAATATGGTTAGAGAACACACTGAACGATCAAATATATCGTTTTTTTTTTTCTGAGCTAAGTGCATTTTATTCTAATGTGTGCTTAATTTCCGATGAACATTTCGATTATCTGTGAGCAGTTGTAACTGATTTTATGAAAAATGTTCATAATAAACAAAAAATATTTTATTTAGTAGTACAGAGTAATCAAAAGAACTAAAATTTACCTGCACCATTTTATGAGCAGTACTTAAACCCAAACGAGTACCAAAGATTATTCATTAACAACTTTAGTTTAAAATTTAATGCGCGCTCTTTATCCCATACTTTCCATACATAAAACATATCTTAAGCATTTTAAATTCAAATAGACTTTGGACTTTAGTTCAAAATAAACAAAAAAATCAAAAACAGAAAAGAAAAAACGTAAACAAATCGTAGTAGATACTCATATCATAACAAATCTGCATACACACATACAAATTTCAGACCTTCTTTATTCAATCTGGTTTAAGGTATCTAGATTAACTACATCAAGTGTTTGGAGTTCGTTTGTATGTACGATTATAACGAAATTAGCTTAAGGTCGATTAAGAGGTAAAAGGTTTGGCCATGTCGATTTAAAAATACCTTTCATTTTTCTCTTGTGGATTCGAATTTACTTAAATAATCTATCAGATTTATTGGAAAATATTTATATATAAATTCTTTAATAACTTTTTAATATTTTAAAGTATTTAAAAACACTTAAATAAAATAACATAGACATTTTCAGATTTATATAATTATAATTATTGTTGTATCTTAGTTAAATAAATAACAAAGATACTTTGTTCAATTAACTACTTTAACAATTGTTGATACTCAAAGTAGGGTTAGAAGAGAGTATATACTTTGAAAAAGAAAATAAAAAATTTAAGAATATTGTTTACAAGCACAAATGGTAAACAAAATGTTAAATAGTTGTAAATTTTATGAGATTAAATGTTACTACATACCCCTTAAGCATCTATGTACTTACCACTTAATATTTTGTTGACAATATAAACTTGAAATCTTACTCACCCACACTATTAAACTTTTTTATAGATACTTTTTATTCTCTTGCTCCCTCTCTCTCGCACGATCAAAACTCTTTTTTTTTATTTTTGTAAATTTAATGATGTTTGTATCTCACAAATACCAGATACATTTTTTTTAAATTTCTCAACTTGTGTTTACAAGCCTCTTGATTTTAAATTGTTGTCTTGCCGAATGGTTATTATTATTGTTTGTTTTCTTTTATTTTTAATAAAGTTGGACTTTGGACCTATTCGTTGTTTTGTGATGAGTTGGGAATGTATTTTTCTTATATGTTTGTAATATTTTTTTTTGTTTCTTCGTCTTTCCTACATACTATTTTTAGTTATTTTGATACCCAATTTAGTGTGAAAGTCTTTGAACTATAGATGTTTTTTTTTTGTGTCTGGAGTATATAAAGCTATACAATGTATATAGCTATTAAATTCGTATTTTAAAATTGTGTTTAGAAATTTTAACAAAAAAAAAAGAGCTTCAATTAAAAGCTCATTAAAATAAATTTAAAAATATAAGAGTTGAAATATTATATTAAGTAATTCCCAGCAATAGTAAGGGAAGTACTTCTAAACAATTAAAATTTTTACTTTGATTTTTAAAAATTACACTATTTCCTACATGAAATATAAAACTAAGTGTATTTTTTTCACCTAAAAATGTAAAAAATGTATTTGGGCCATTATCGAACTGAATGCAACTGTCTTTAATAAGTTTTGTGCTAATACAACTTTTAACAAATGTGTTAAAGATCACTATACTTGAAACTATTAGAGAACAAACATTTTGAAACTTATAATCATTATAGGTTTTCAAACACATTACATAACTTTTTTCCATTCTTCTTTGTTCTCGCGTTTACAATTTTGATCTCGCTACATCTTATTTCTTTGGACTGGTTCTTCAACGGAATATAACTCGTTGATATGCTTGATATATTCAACATAATAGTCTTTTGTTATTAAAAATGTATGCATACGTATTCTTTAAATCAACGAATTAATATGTTAAATTAAAGAATTTACATATTAAATTTATTAAGGAATAAATATAACGAATAGTTTCAATGCAGCATACATTAGTGTAATGCGTTTTTCTTTTCTCAATGAATATTTTCGTTAAAACAAATAATTCATACGTTGAGTCAAAAAATTTTTGAAAAATTATTCTTTAACATTAACTTATTCTCAATATGATTCTATTTTTTCTATATAATATCTGCGATAAATACTTGTATTACATAGACACACCTAAGTTCGCTTAATGTAAGGAATAAAAACTCCTCTTTTTCCTTCATTAAAGAATGAAAAATCAGATCATATATATTCCAATAAAGAGAGATAGAGTAAAAGAAAAGCTAAACAAGTCATAAATTATATTTGGATTAGACGTTGATATCATAATTAAATGACTATGTAAGCAATTTTCGGCCTCATAATAATAGACGCACTTAAAATAAATAATCAGGTATTTATCAAAAGTTATTAGCTAAATTTGAGGGGAGGGGGGACTAATATTACGTATATCCATCCTTATTTTGGTTAAATTTCTGCCTTCTTGTGGATATACTGGACATCAACATCTGACATATTTCCAGCCAAAATGCAATTTTTCTTATGGTAGAAAAAAAACAAAAAGTAGAATAAAATTCAACTTAGCGTAAGAAATACAAATTAATTAACTGCATCCAGTGCTACGAAAGAAATACTTAAATATTTGATAGCTTAATTCCTTTAAATCTTAATTTTGAATTAATAAATACTAATCTTTCATTTCATAATACCATTCTCAAAAATATAATTCAATAACTTAATTCAAAGCAGTGATGTCAGATGGAGGGAATTTCCTCTTTTTGAGGGAAATTTAAAGGCAAATTTTTGACGAAGGAAAAAAAGGGAGAGAATTTTATTTTTTTTGTCAAAATAAAGGGAATTTTTAAATCATATTAATTTATCTCAATTTATCTCAAAATATGCAATATTATCATACACACTCATTTAAAAATAAACAAAACTACATTTATGTAAATTTCAATGCATTTTTTTTACTAAAAAATTTAGTTTGCGTTAAGAAAAAGCAATTTTAAGGAGAAGGGAAAAATGGAGGGAAATTTTTTTGTAGAAAAAGGGAAAAAGAGAATTTTTCAACTAAACGGAGGGATTTTTCTTAAATTTTATCTGGCATCACTGATTCAAACGCTTTCGTTTGTGGAGAATTAATTCATTATTGAAATAATTCACCAAGAACTCATGAAATTTTTGTTAATTAAAATTATTTTCTAAATGTAATTATTACAAAAATTTGAACTATAGAAAATTTGAATAATTCAATATATTTTCTAAACTTGAATTCTATAATTGATGAATGAATTTTGTAAGGCATTAATTTATAGAAAATTCAAATAATTCAATTCTATGAAATAAATTTATTTGAATGCTTTAAAAGAATGGCTAGGATAATAAATTTAATTCGACTTAAGAAAATGAATTAAAGAATTAAGAACCTTTAACAGTATCTAATATTTTGAGCAATAATTTTTGACATTTAAATTGAAAACGCGTACATATATAAATCAATTTGCTGCTTATACTTCCCATATTTTTCATTAAGGAGCTATTAACAGAACAAATAAATTACGAAAAAAAAAAATTCGGAGTATTTCGGAAAAAATTTTATAAAGTTATCGTTACTGTAACACCTTCATACAAAGTGAATCTATTATGTTGAGAAGATGTGTACATACTAATGTATGTATTTTCAACTCGAGAACAAAATGATATATCCCTAATTTTAAAAACCAAGTTTTTAATCAAATTCCAGTTTAATTTAAATGTCATGATTATATAAAAAGATTTTCTAGAGCATTTTCTTATCAATATTGTACAAAAAAAATTTGCGTCATTCATAAATAAAATAAAAAAAAATTTGCAATAATTAAAAAAGCACAGTGAAGAATTTTTAATCACTTTACTTATTTTTTTATTGAACCCTCTTATAGGGGGCCCCCAATTAGAATGCTTGTCTTAAAAAAAAAATCACAAAGAAATGCAAATACATAATTGCACAATTACAAAATACAAAGATTAACAAGTTTTAATCTATTTGTATGCCTTTTTTCCAACTACGAATACATTTTCCGAACAAAAGGCAATTAAATGCGATAACTGGCGAAGTAAATTATTAAACGCATAAAATTAGTGTGGTAAAAACAAATTATTTATGTATTGATTAAGAAAAAAATGGCCATGTGTGTTATATATATTTATATAATTTTTTGTTATGTATTTAATATTGATAGATTGATAAAATGGGACTTTTTTTCTTCCTTTTGTTTTTGCAAATAGTGACGCCAAACAAAATAATTATTAAACTAAAGTGCAAATATAAAAATAAGACTGTGTTTGTTGTGCCTTGTCTGGCTGATAATATTAATGTTCGACACATGAATAATCGAGATATAAAAATTTAGAAAACATGTGTTAATATACATATATAGTTTATGCAAAACAAAGAACAGGGTTTTTTAAGTCTTAATAAAAGGTCACTTCTTAATTTGAGAATTTTTAATATATTATTCTAAGAATTGTAATTTTTTCTTTCAATAATAAATGCATAACAACAATTTGCGTTTTATATTACTCTCTCTCTTTTTTCATTTATTTATCAATCAAAATTGATTGATCTTAATAGAAGTGTTTGGCGAAATGATAAAAAATATTGTTAGACAAACGCACTTCTAAACAATAAACAAGTATTTGTTGGTATACATTTTCTATTTTAATACAGTAACAACTTACAGGATGACAAAGAAGAATGCTCGCAGTATTATATATTTAAATAATTTTTATTGAAACTTTGTATTCTTAGGCATTAATGTTTTATACGATTTCATTCGGAACAATAAGACAATCAAGAGATTTTAGAAAGGTATTAGAATTTTTTCTCCATAGTTTCGATAGCTATACTTTGAAATAACAACTTTGAATAAAAGTAAAATATAAAATAACCTTTCGCCACAGATGTAAATGCTATGTATAAGTTTATCATTTTGTCTGTAATTTACACAATTTTCATCACAGAGGAAAAAAATAATATTTTTCGGATCCTTGTAAGAAATGATTACGATATGACCATGCCCGTATGTCGGTTGAAATGCCTTTTATGAAGTGCAATGATAACTGACATATATAATATATATATGAAATGATCGGAAATCCTTTCGAGATTTTTTTTTATTAAAATTCACGAGGATCGGTTTATAAATAGTGGAGATATGCTTAAGAAAGCTGTATTTAGTTGCGAGTTTTTAAAACTGAGATATCGTGCAAAACACATTGTTATTATTTAAAGCTCTTGTTTAAGAGAAATATAATTATAATATTTCGATTTTTTTAATCAAACAAATTCGTCCATAAACAACTGAGTTATGGTACAAAAAATAAGAAAATAGTAATATAAATACACACACAATTATGTTCATTAGGTATTGTACTATTGATCATAGAAATATACTATTGATCATAGAAATCATACTTTAAGGCGAAAATTTTATTTGTTGGTAAGATGGTAAAGGGTATGAAAAGATTCGGTTTAGCCGAATATAGATTCCGACCTCGATAAATAAATATATTTTTTATCAATTTAATATTGAAATTGAAATAGAATTTAAAAGAATGAATGTATTAAATTTTCACATAATAAAAACAAACTTGTCTTAAAATTAAAGAATTGAAAAAACTCCCGTTATTTTGCACCAAAATGACCAAAATCTTAAGCAGGGAAAAAACCTTCAAAAATTGACTTCTTTCATAAAAATCGTCATTCTGTCGTTGTAAGAGGAGTCCCACAAAAAATACTCTATGGGTGTTTACCTTACATATAAAGATATTTAAATGAAATAATCTTATCCTGGTTCCTGCTTTACAATTTGAGAATTTAACATAAAAATTTTAAAAAATAAAAATTCAAAATTAACAAAGTTTGGATAGAGCCTGGAGCGAGACCTTTGTCCCAAGCTTGTTAAAATTTACTTGATATACATTTACGTTAATATTTCTATTGGAAACATAAAAAATTATATAGTCCGGAACAAAAAGAAAACAATACAAAATATAAAAAAATTGATTTTAAGTACCAACTTCAGATTAATATAACTTTTTATAGCATTCATATATTTATATGATTCTTGCAACAATATTATTTAGAATTTTGTTAGAAATCTGATGAATATTTTAAAAATATTGCCCCTAAAATGAGACAAAAATGTATTTCATCGTGAATATCTCCTTGCCAAAATAAAAACAACCGATTGTATTTTTTGTAGAGATTTTCAAGGACTAACTATATATAAAATTTCTGTTTTGTCAAATCACCAATGAATTTGTAGCGATTTTTAAAAGAAATGACATACCCGAGATGGCCAACTTTGGGATCCCCTAACCCAGTAATCCGTTAGAAAACTATACTCTTCCAAATCAATTCAGAAATACCGCAACCCTGATCGTGAGATATGTTATTGAGGTATCTCAAATGGTTCACAAAATACAGCATTATTTCCACTTTGCGATGAAATAATTTATGTTAAGGTTAAATAACCACAAAAATTAGAATTTGCAATTATTTGTTTAATGTTATTTTGAGGTGAAAACATCGATACTTTTCATTTTGAATCCAACTCAAAAAATATGAAAAGTTTTTCTTTGTTTTTTTAAACATTAAATTTGTAAACAAACATTCTATTTCACACTGTATATTGAAGTGTTTTTCTTTCTTTCTTTCAGTTATTATCTAAACTAACGTAACTATTTAATTAACTAAAACAATGACAAAAAAAAAGGTTCAAAGTTCTAAAATACTATACTTAATACTTATTTTCAACACTATTAAGGATAGTCACAGTATATTATTTTAAAATTTTTTAATCGTATTCACATAATCTTCTAATAATATAGTCCCCCCAAACATTTTTTTATTTCTCATTATCTTTATAAAATATCTATAGATAAAATATTGTTTTTCTTTTCATATTTGGAGGCCAATTTAATGGGTGTGTAAACAACTATATACTATTTTTATCAACAGGTTTTTTTCCAGTTTATTTTTGTAATATTTTCGTTACAAGTTTAGAAGAAAATTGTGATTATTTTTATTTTACTCTAGTATGTGTGTTTATACACATTTCTGTTTTAATTCGTCAAAAAGTTGACCAAGTCATATGAGTTTGGAGAAGATTGTTGCATAAATTCAAATGTATTTGGTTAGCAAGACCCTCTTTCTTTATACCAGTAAATAATGTAGGCAATCAGATACTTAAATGAATGCATTTTTAGACTGCCTTAAACATATGTATTTCTTTTTAGGTTAAAAATTATTCTTAGGATTTAAGATTGTTTTTAGTGATTTTATAACATCACCGATGGTAAGTTCATGTTGTAAATGCTGAAAAAGTGATGCAGAAGTAATAGGTTTTCCTTTTAATGATTTCCTTTTAAACTATGTTTATATAATTTTTTAATAAAAATATTATTTTAACTTGCACAAAAAAAAATATTTCACATTTTTTGTTAATAAAATTATTAAAAAAGAAGTAATAATAAACTCAATCATTGTAATTATTAATATTATCATTTTGATGATTGGAACAAAATCAATTAAAAATTAATTAATATTACAAATTTCGTAATTGAAGTCGATATTTACCTTTTTCTGTGTTACATAAATAAAATTTAAATTTTCTTAATATATGTTCACAATTTCTATTTTCGAAATTATAATATTTTTTGTTGGGGCGCTCAATTTAGATTTTCTGATCCATCTTATTATTAAAGGCGTTTAAGTGACTAGGAAAAGTTCTTGAACAATGGGGCATTAACGAAAAATTTTCGATATATCTGTAACTTCTAATCTTTGGATTTGTGTGACATTGATTTTGAGTACCGTTGCTTTAGACCTTTCGTGAAGAGTATAAAAACCATTTTATATTAAAAAATTAATTCATATGCAAATTTTGCCCAGTAACACATTTATTCTTTCTCTCAATAGCTAAATTGAATAAAAAGAACAAAAATTTAAATCTGATGTAAAATGTTCCTATAATTGTTAATGTCGGTACTGGACATCGACATTTAATTATTTTTTCTAATCGGGGCGAAATTTTTCATATTTAAAATGGAACTACTAATTTTAGTTTTAAAAATTTCTAAAAATGTATATAGACTATGACTATGTAGACTATTACGTTTATACGCAACTTGCAAAAATATAATTCACTGTTTATACGCAAATTGGAAAATAAATATATTTCCTTATTTGTCGTGCCAGATGGAATAAATAAAACTACTATCATCTATAATACTATGCACGTAAAAGGAAGTGGCAACGCTATAAGTTTATTTTGAAATTAGCTTCACTAATCACGATTATTTTTCGTGAATTACTTACTAACTTACAAATTTGGTACTAACTCACTGTTTATACAGCAAAATTTTCATATCGCAATATTTTTAATTGCGAGTAAATGGTGCGTACATAAATATAATCTAACTTTTAAAACAAAATCAAATGATTTCATTCTTTTAACGATCCGTTACGGACACATTGATTTGATAAGAAAACTCTGAACAAGTACATAATTACCAATAACCACACATATAAAAAAACAATAATAATAGTGCCTTCCCAAAGAGGTCTTTATTTACGTCTGAGACCGTTAATCACTTGTTGCTCGTTTTATTTCGTTACTTTGCTCTTTGCAGTTTTGCTTTAAAAAATTATCGCTCTTAAGATTTGTTTTTTATTTATTTTTTAATGTTTTTTTTTTTTTACTATCACAAAATGTTCATAGTTTTATATAGAAAAATAATTAAATATGTCTAGTGTGGCACGCTGGCTGACAAACGTCTACAAGCAACGAAAACATATGTATATGAATGAATACAAATAATACAGTTAAAGCAAACGAATATTTTTGTGGGGGGCTTAATTAGACCTCCACCATAGACATTCAAGTCAGTTAGACGTTGACTGGCTATCGATCAACAAGATTTTGAGCGCAACAAATATTATTAGAAATAAATACAGTGTATAAAATTAAAAAAATAAATAAATAAATTTCGTCGCAAAATTAATAGAGAAAAAAATTTAAGAAAAAAAAACGGAAACTTAAAAAGACTTGAAAACAAAACGTTAATAATTGTTAAACAAAAAACCTTCTACACAAATTTATAATTTTTTACATATAAAACATTACATTTAAGGTTAGTTGCATTACACTGTAATTAGTGATAAAACATAAAAATAATGCAGATTTTAGCAAAACATAACTATCAAGTTTACATATATACTTGACCTACATTTTGTTTAATAAAAAAATATGTTTTTAAAATAATAACAACAAACATTAGTTTTGCTAAAAAAGAACTGACAATTTTTTATAGCCAAAATATAAAAATAAAAAAAAAACAACAAACAAAAAAATGATTTTAATTAAAATTAGACTTTGAACCTTTAGCGTAGTGCAAAACAAAAATAAAAGAATAAAAAATAAATAA
>MINK01183615.1:5618-24634 GCA_001735545.1 Phormia regina
ATAAATGTGAATCCATAAGAGAAGATTTTATGGTACCTTTTTGTTCTGATGGTACTTTTCGATTTTTTTATAATTTTGAAACTTGAGAGATGAATTTAACGATATGAAGTCCTAAATGAATGTGAATCCATAAGAGGAGATTTTATGGTACCTTTTTGTTCTGATGGTACTTTTTGAATTTTTTATAATTATGAACCTAGAAAGATGAAATTAATGATATNNAACCTAGAAAGATGAAATTAATGATATGTAGTCCTAAATGTATGTGAATCCATAAGAGGAGATTTTAGGGTACCTTTTTGTTTTGATAGCACTTTTTTAATTTTCTATAATTTTTAATTTAGATACATAGCCCTAAAATTCATTAGGGTACAATGTGGTACTTTTTCGTTCATATGATGGTTTATTATATTTTTAACGAATTTTGAAATCAGTGATTCCATGTAAAAATGGATTCCATGTCATGTTGAAACATCCTTTACGGTAGAAGAATTTTTTATATAAAAAAAAATTAATTTTAATTTATATTTATTTATAATTTACTCAATAAAACACGCGCTCGTTAATAAATAAATAAATAAATAAATAAATAAATAAATAAATAAATAAAAAATAAAACTAAAAAAAGTAACAATTGTTATGTTTCTCATAACAAAAAAAACAAATAAAAACTCTGAGGTTTTTTTTCTGTATTTTTGCGGTCTCCTTTGAACCCAATTTCCAGGAAAAGCAGTTATTCCGCATTAATGAAATTAAAAGTAGAAATAAAAAATGTTTTTTTTTTTTTTGTTCTTTTCCTTGATAAAAAGTGTAGCCAAAAGCAAACATTTTTTTAGTTATTGGTAATATTTTATGGTTGTTTTTATTGTTAAAAAATAAACCCCTAAAAGTAGGCAGCATTGTTAATTAAAGTTTATATATGTTTAACTTTGATTAAAGACCAACAAACAATATATAAAATAAAAGTCTTCTAAAATTAATTACTCTTTACATTTTTCTTTATTTCGAACACTAAAAGTATGGGGTAATCTTTAATGTTCAATATTTTTACCTAAAAATATGCTATAAATTTTTTTCCTATTTTTACTTTTTTACTTAAAATTTTACACCTTAATTTTTGCTATTGTATTTTTGTTTTTTTATTTTATTCTTTTATAACTAAAATTCTTAAGAATTTCTAAAAATATTTTTAGATTTTTTTTCTACTTATGACATAAATATTGCTAAAAATAACTCAGAATATAAGTGTAAACTATTTTTATGACCACCCTTGATGTTAAGGAATTTTATTTGATTAATAGTTTGTTGACCTAAAAATATGCTATATAATTTAAAAGATGAAAAGGAAACAGGAAATTTATCAAATTAAATTGATTAAGATAAATTTGAAAACAAAAAAGAAATACGTAAAGGAATGTATTTTAAAAGAAATTTTAAAATTAAAAAAAAAAAATTAGTTGGAGGTTAGGTTGAAAAAAAATTTTAAATAATTGGAATTTAAAGAAAATAAAAACTGTTAATAGTTTTTTATGTAAATGGTAATATTTACCATTCAAAAAAATTTTGTTAAAAATATAATATTTTAAAATTTAAATTTTGAGGTTAGGTTGAAAAAAATCTAAAATAATTGGAGTTTAATAAAAATTAAATTTGTTAATGGTTTTTATACGAATGAAAAATAAAATTTTAGCCAAATTTTTAATAAAAATGTATTTTTTCAAAATTTTAATGTTGAGGTTAGGTAGAATAAATTTCTAAAACATTTAATATTTCCTTCTGCGGTAATAAGGAAGGTCAAGTCTTATAAATTTTATGGTAAAAGTGAAATTTTTAAAAATTTAATTTGAGGTTAGATTGAAAAACATCTAAAATAATTGTAATTTAAAGAAAATAAAAAATGTGAATTATTCCTATTTAAATGAAAAATAGAATTTCAGCAAAATTTTTAATAAAAATCTATTATAACTAAAATAAAATTTTGTGGTTATGTAGAATAATTCTTTTTTAAAGGCAAATTTATAAAAAATAAGCAGCAATATATTATGCTATTGCAACAAGGAACGCCAAACTTTATAATTTTTTTTATACTAGTAAAATTTTAAAAATTATAATTTGAGGTTAGGTTGAAAAAATCTTAAATAATAGGAATATTAAAAAAATTCTAACACTAAAATGTTTCTCCATGAGTAAAATAACTAAAATCATTAACTTTTAATATAAAAATAAAATATTTCAAAAATTAAATTATGAGGTTAAGTTAAAAAAATAAAAAATTTTTTAAATTTATAAATTTATATTTTTAAACTAAAATTTATAAAATTTCGGCAAATTTATTTTTGAATTAAGTTTAAGTTTCCATTTCTTTGTTTATCCCTTTACAGCTGTAGCATATTTGTACATAATTTTTTATTTACTTAAAATCTATTGCCTATTTTTAGGTCAACTAGGAAATTTTTTTAAATTATGTTTTCGGAATTCTAGTTATAAATATATATGAGTAGTTTCCTTAAGTTAAAGCACAAATATTTACACATATTTTTAGCAAGATTTTATATTATACAAAAAAAAATCATAAATATTTTTAGACATTCTAAGGAATTGTAGCTATGTTTACTAAATATGAAGTTTAAAGGTTTATATTAAGATATAAAATTTCTCATAACAAAAATAAATAATAATAAACAATTTTGAATAATTTATAAAAGAAACTATGCAAGAAAATTTTTAAATTTTCAAATGTAGCTTTCGAGAATCTTTAAAAACATATTTTGTTATAAAATGTTACTTATTAAACATAGTATATTTTTAGGCTTGTTTTTAAAACAATAACAAATGACAAAATATTATCAATATTTAAATATCTTTTTTTTTCTAAAGCTTTTGTCTAGACTTTTCAAAGGAAAAATATGAAAAAAAACATTTTGTTTTTTTTTTCTTTTAATTTTTACTTTTTGTATTAAATTACATTTTGTGGTAAATATTTAAATACAAAGAAAACCTCAAAAGATTCTGTGGCCTTGCAGGTATGAATTTAGGTATTTTTGATTTCAAGCATGTAACACAAAATCTTTAGAAAAACATAATTATTTTAAATATTTTGTTTAGTTAATTCTTTAATTTTGTTTTAAATAAAAATTTTAATGCTGATTTATTTCGTACTACCACAGAATTCAAATTTAGTATTTATTTTTACTAAATTCAAATTATTGAAAATTTTTTTCAACCTAACCTCAATTTTTATTTTTTAAATTTTATGTTTTTTACAAAATTTTTAATACAGTATTAATTTCTTTTATTATATAATACAAATATAGTTTTTATTTTCATCAATTCAAATTATTTAAAAAAATGTTCACCCTAACCTCAAATTTTATTTTCTTAAATTTTAGTTTTTATAACAAAGTTTTATTGGCGTTTTGATTTTTATTGCAAAAGAATATAAATATTGTCTTTACTTTTATTATATTCCAGTTATTTAAACATTTTTTCACCCTAACCTCTAATTTTATTTTCTCAAATTCTAGGTTGTAGATCAAAATTTTATTGCTGATTTATTTTATATTACTACAGAATTCAAATTTAGTATTTATTTTTACTAAATTCAAATTATTAAACAATTTTTTCAACCTAACCTCAATTTTTATTTTTTTTTTAAGTTTAGTTTTTTATAAAATTTTTAATGCTGTTTTAATTCCTATTATTACATAATTCAAATATAGTCTTTAGTTTTAGTAATTTCTAATTATTTTAAAATTTTTCACCCTAACCTTAATATTTATTTTCTTTAATTTTAAGTTTCAGATCAAAATTTTAATGCTTATTTATTTCATACTACTACAAAATTCAAATTTAGTATTTATTTTCACCAAATTCAAATTATTAAAAAAAATTTTCAACCTAACCTCAATTTTTATTTTCAAAAATTTTAAGTTTTTTATAAAAATTTTTATGTTGTATTAATTTTTATTATTACATATTTTAAATATAGTTTTTACTTTTATAAAATTAAAATTATTTAAAAACATTTTCAACCTAACCTCAAATTTTATTTTCTTAAATTTTAGGTTTTATATCAAAATTTTAATGCTGATTTATTTCGTATTACTACAAAATTCAAATATAACTTTAATTTTAGCCATTTTTAATTACTTTACAATTTTTTCACCCTAACCTCAATTTTTATTTTCTTAAATTTAAGTTTTTTATAAAAATTGAAATGCTATATTAATTCTTATTATTATATAATTAAAATATAGTTTCAAATTTAAAAACAAATTTCACCCTAACCTCAATTTTTATTTTCTTAAATTTTAGATTTTATGGCAAAATTTTCATCGCAATTAATCCTTCATTGATATACAGAATTATTATAAGTTTTAAATTTTATTAAATTCAAATTTTTATAAATTTTTTTCAACCTAACCTTAATTCTAATTTTGAAAATTTTAACTTTTCTATGATATTTATAATGTCAAATGATTTTAAATTTCTATATTTCTATATTGAAACTTGATTTTTATTTTTACTAAATTCTAATTTTTTATTTTTTTTTTTTTATTATTTTTTTTTAACTAACCACAATTCAGAATTTTTTAAATTTATGATTTTTATAAAATGTTTTTTAAAGAAATTTATTTCTTATTCCTACTGAATTTAAATTTAATACTATATTTTAATTATTTTACAAAATGTTCAATAATAAATAGCAAAATGTCATATAAAATTTTGTTATACAATTAAAAAAATTAAATTTAGGTTTAATTTATTATTTTTTTAATTTTTTAACAAAATTTTTATGACATTTTGCTATTTATTATTTGAGCACATATTTTAAATTTTCACTAAATTCATATTATTTTTGACTTTTTTCAATCTAAACTTAAACTTTATTTTTAAAATTCACACATTTTTTTAAATATTAATGGATTTATTTGTTATAAACTCATTATTAAGTTTTTTTTTATAAAAATAATTTTGTTTTAATTTTTTATAATTAAAAATTTTTTAGTAAATTCCATTTTTTCAACCTAACCTTAATTTTATTTGATAAATCTGAAGATTTTAAAGCAAGTTTTTGAAAGAATTTAATTTTTTATTGTCACTGTAGTAATGTTTAGTTTTAACTTTTAATAAATTCATAATATTGAAATTTTTTTCAACCTAACCTCAAAAAGAAAAATTTAATTTTCTTTATTGATTATGTAGCATAATTAATTTACAATATTTTTATAGAATTTTTCAGTTTGTTTTTAAAAAAATTTAATTACCTTTATATTTTTTTATTTCTTTAAATTTTTATGTAATTTTGATTTTTTTTTTAATATTTTGTTTAAAAATTTATTTGATATTTTTTAAATATTTTATTATGTTTTTATTTTTTTTAAATATAGTTTATTATTATTTATTATTATTTTTTTAATCAAAATTTATTTTCTTTTGTTTCATTTCATTAGCATCACTTTATTTAACTTAAAGAAACCGTTAAATTAATTTATTTCATTATTAGATATCATTTATAAATATTTTTAAACTCAAAAAAGTAAACATAACCGTCAGCTTCAATAAACCGAAATAAACTGAATTATAACAGCAGGATAAAACAACAAGTAAGTAATAATAACAACAAGAAAAAAATAAATAAAACGGCGAGTAATGAAAAAACACACTGTTGGCCGAAAGCCAAAAAATATAAGATGCACAAGATGAACAAAAAACTAACACACAAACTCTTGAAAAAAAAAAACACTTACACAAACTTATATATGTGTTGAAAAAAAGCAATAACAAAAATAATAATAATAAAACTCGTTGTAATGACAAAAAACCCGACTAACAAACAAACTCGTATTAAATTAATTTAAAAACGAAAAGGAATTCGTATTGTTTACACACTCGCGCGCTCACTGAGTAAAATATAGAGGGAGAATATAACAGAACTCTCTGTTTATTATAAAGAAATATAAACAAACAATTAAATCAACTCACTTTTTTTCTAAAGTTAACGGAAGTTTTGTTTTTCTTCTCTCGTTATTATCTTTCGCTTACTTCCGTTACCGGCAAATGTTTAATAAGAACTGACAGTCAAAGCTGAAAACAAAATGCAATAAAAGCAACAACTTTTACCCAAAACTCTCATACTCATACACTTGCATAAAGGATACAAAAAGAAAAAAAAAACACATGCTGTTAAATCAAAATTATTGAACATGCGCTTTTATTACAAAATGTTTATTTATTCGTATGCTAACCAAAGCACGTGACTAAAGGGTATCCTACAATATATATTAAATAGTGCATTTTTAGCAGAAAGTGGAAAAGAAAACAGAATATAGAAGAATTAAGAATAATAACAAAAATAATAATATGGCAAATAATTAAGGCTTACGTTTATTTATTGTGATACAAGCAAAGGCAAGTAAATATGAAGAGATTTTCTAGGGAAAAGAGAGAAAGGGGGGAGGGGTGTTAGAAAAGCTGAAGTAAAAAAGTAAAATATTTGTAGAGCCAAGAAAAGAAAAACATGAATTGATAACATAAATAAAAGGCGCCAGGATTTGTTTGAACGCTTTTTATTGACATTTAAAGGATTAAAGAGTTAAAAATAATATTTAGTAACTAATAATTTAAAACTTTTTAATTTATATTTTATTTGTAATTTCAAATATTATTATTTTTTAATTGATTATTTGATATCTAATATTTATTATTTAATATTTAATATTTTACAAATTATATTTCATATTTTAATTTTAACATATTTTCGAATTTTAATTTATTTCTTTTATAAAAATTTTATATTTATTTTTTCCCTGATTTAATTGGTCCCCAATGGTTTAATTTCTCTTACAAACAACATAATCTTCTTATGTTTATGTTACTTGTTTTATTACACTCATTACTGTTGTTATATTTTCTAAAATTCTTACTGACATACATCATGTTCTATAAACACTTACATTCATAGATGCATAAATACATACATACATACATACTTATATACACATTTATATTATAGCTTTGTTCGTATGTTTATTATGTGGGTGTTTTAAATAAAAATTAAAAACATATGTGATTTGTCACTGTTATTCTTATACTAATTCTTGCTTTTTCTCTATTGCTTTTACTCTACATTTCCCATCATGTCTCTCTTGTTGCTCCCAAACCACCCACTCTAACCCAACATTGCAATGCATCGTAGTGGCAATTTATAACGAAACTAATTAATAATAATATGAAATATTTATGTGAATATAGCTCGTGCAACAATAAGTGATGTTGAGTAAGTGTGTGTGTAGTAACAAAACATGGGTGAATGGAAAAGAGATGGAAAAATGTATGGTACATTTTATTTTTATTCAATTTTAATTATTATTGTAATTGTAATAAAATTCTTGTTTAGTATTAAAATTTTTATTTTATTAATTTTCAAAAATTTCAATATTAATTTCCAATTTAAATTTTTATCAAATTTTTATTTTTGAAAAATATTTTCAACCTAACCTCAAAGTTTATTTTTCATAATTTTGAATTTGATTACATAATTTATATGGAAATAAATTTCTTATCTATTCAGTAATATAATACAAGAGGATTTTTTTTCTAAATTTCAATTAGAATAACACTTTTTCAACCTAACCTTAAAATTTCTTTTTCTTAATTTTGAATTTGATTACATAATTTATATGGAAATAAATTCCTAATCCATTCAGTAATATATTACAAGAGGATTTTTTTCTAAATTTCATTTGGAATAAAATTTTTTCAACCTAACCTCAAAATTAGTTTTCTTAATTTTGGATTTAGTTACCAAATTTTAATGAAAATGTATTCATTAAGCATCGTGCAATCATCCACAAATGGAATTTTTGCTAAATCTCAATTAGAATACAATTTTTTCAACGTAATTTCAAATAAATGTAAATTTTATAGAATAAAATGTTTTTCACCATTTATTTTTTTGTAAATTTTCATTAAAATAAATTTTATTCTTTAACTTTACAATTAAGTAAACAATATTTTGAACTTTTTTTTATAATTTTTTATTTTTGCAACATAATCAAAAAAAAAAAAAAACTTGAATTTTTAAGGGTTTTCATGTTAAGTTATTAAGGTATTGTCTAAAAATTTTCATAACAAATGTTAATACTTTGAGTAAATGCTGAATTTTTATCAAAATAAATTTTTATAAAAATTTTTAACATAACCTCAAATTAATCTAATTAATTTTTTATATTTTTAGTACAAGTTTAGATATTTTCTTAAAAAAAATGACTGAAAATTATATTTTATATGAAATTTTTATTTCTTTTCTGAATTTCTTACAATAATAAATAATTTTTAAAGGAAAAGTTTGATTTTCTCAAAATAATATATAATTTTTAAAGAAAAAGTTTGATTTTAATTAAATATTATTGTTTTATTTTTATGTTAAAATAATTAAAAAATTAATTTAAAAAATAAATTTAATTTTATTCCACTTTAATATAAAAATTAAAACTTAAATTTACAACATATAAATATATATTTTTTAGTTTTCTAAAATCTTGTTAAAAACTAGATATCATTTTATAATTTACTATAAATATTTAAAAACTATATAAAACAATGATATATCATATGTTAATATTTTCTTTTTCTTTAGCTAAGAAAATTAAACACAAACATAAGGCCTTTAATATAACTATTACTTCCATTTTCATGTTTACATATTTCAAATTATCCATCCCTGTTATAAATGTAAACAATAATAAATTTTCTTTATTATTATAATTACATGTGTTTTGTTATGTATGTGCACACTGCACACATAACATAACAGTCATATGTAAACATAAAAGAGTTTTATCATACAAGAGAGTAACCATCATCATAAAGAGTATATTTTGTCTTTTGTTTACATTTGTATTATTGTTTTTACTCGTTTGATTTTTTTCTTTGTGTTTGCGGGTGTTTTGTTTTTACCCTCGCACCATTTTGTAAGAATAGTTACTTTTATTGTTGTTGTTGCTTTTGAAATATTCATATACATATGTAGCAATAACAATAAATATAATAATGCCGGTCAATATGTCAAGTGCAAATAATCATATATTGAATTGACTTTCGCAAGAAAGTAAAAAAATAACGTAATAGAAGAGTGTTTTAAAGAGTGAAGGAGTGTGGGAGAGAGAGAGAGAGAGATAGAGAGAGTGTGGTGGGGATTTTCTGATAAATACACATGTTTATGGAGGTTTTTGTTTACATTTGTTATTGTTGTTCTTGCATTAAATAAATTTGTAAAACAATGAAAATTATTTTCTTATTGTTTTTGTATTTTTTAAAATTTCTATTATTTTATATTGTTGTTCATTTATGTGGGTGTTAGAGACAAAATTATACCACAAATAAATAAACAAATAAACTAAAGCAGAGTTGTTTATACAGTATATTGTAACATTATTTGTACGTTAAATAGAAAAAAATTTATAGAAATAACAAAACCACACAGATAATGTTTATTTAGGATAAGGGTAAGAAAAAGTAACAAATACGGATTATAGATAACCTACATAACGCCTACTGGTTATAGAAGAAGATGTAATTAAAAGGTGAAAATTTAAGATTTAAAGATGAATTTTTTAAATTATAAAAATTTTGAAAATTTATAAAAATAATATTTTAATATAAAAAATATATTTACAATTTATAAAAATGTTAAAATTTATTAAAAATAAAACAAGGAACATTTTTAAAATTAACACTAGAAAATAATAAAATACAGGTCACTCGCGAAAATATGTCAAAAGAATGCAACGCTATAAAAACTTTATTTTTAATGCAGAATTTTAAAAATTAAATTTGAGGTTAGAAAGAAAAAAAATTGATTTTAAAGGATATTTTGGAAAAATAAAAATTATAGTATATTTCTAGGTACAAAAAAGATACAATACTATAAAAACTTTATTTTTTATATAAAAATTTTCAAAAGTAAATTTGAGGTTAGGAAGAAAATAATTGATTTTAAAGGAAATTTTTTAAAAATAAAAATTTAATCATATATCTTGCTATAATAAGAATTAAAAAAACAAAAAACCAAAAAATTAAAAATAAAATTTGAGGTTAAGGAGATAAAATTAATTTTTAAAGACACTTTTTGGAAAAATAAAAATTGTAGTATTTATTAGGCATCAAAAGAATGCAACGCTATTAAAAATTCAATTGTAATGAGAAAATTTCAAAAATTAAATTTGAGGTTAGGAAGAATAAAATTTAATTTAAAGTAAATTCGGGTAAACTTTAGCATATTTTTGGGCGTAAACAAAAGTTAAAGATATTTATTTAAAATTCAATATTTTTATTTTTTTTATTATAATAATTGTTAAAATTATTATTATTTTTTGTAAAAAAATTTCTTTTTAAAATAATGATTTCTTTTTGATATTATACACATTATTTTCAACTCATATCATTTTCTTATATTTTCTAGTTTATGCTCTAACTAATTATAATAGTTTTGTTTAAAAAAAATCTATTTTAATTATTTCTTTTGCCTCCGTGTTTACAATAGTTTTATTTCGCTCATATTTTAGTGAAAAACAAGCTAATTTAATTTTTAAATGTATGCGTGTGTAAAATTTTAAATAATAAAAACTTATAATAACTAATAATATAAACAAAATATAGAGGCTAATTTATAGAAATAAAGAAGAAGAAGAATAGACTTAAAATAAAGTAAAAATAATTAAATTCAAGGTGGCAGAAAAAAATTTTGAGAAGAAAATGTTATATTTAAACACCCTGTAATTTAGTTGATATAAAATTTTAAATATTTTAAGCATAATATTCAGAAAATTTGGATCATGTTCTTAAATTTTTCTATACATAATTTTTAAATCACATGAATACATTAAAAGTTACATTCAATTGTTTTTCACTCATTAATTATTTTGGATGCTGAACTTTGCTACCCTGTAGCTTTTTTGATATTTGTAGAAATTGTTTACAATTATAATATTCTGAAAGCTTTGGTCTTGTTATATAATTTTCTCATACATTACTTTTTTATCAGACAAATATCTAAGGATATATAAATCCTTAAACATTTATAAACAATATTTACTTGACTATATAATTTATTTTAAAATGGTATTTTTTTGACAATCTGTGGTTTTTTTGTTAAGCGATAAAACTGTTTACAATGTCAATATTTTGAAAGTCTTGGTCCTGCTGTATAATTTTTTCATACATTACTTTTTTATCAAACAAATATCTTAAAAGTTATTAATCATTTAATATTTATAAAAAAATATAAGCTTAACTATATGCTTTTCTTTAAGAGGGTCAGTTTTGACACCCTGTAGCATGATTTAAATGCAAACAGGGTGTTAAAAAATTAAATTTTCTAAGAGCCCTATATATAGTTTTATAATTTTCTTAAATAATAATTATTATTTTTTGTATATAATTTTGATTTGAGAAAATTAAAAGTTAAAAAAATAAAAATTGCAAAATTTGTTTTTTGAGATAGACACCCTGTATTTCCTTTTGAGGGCTAATAGGGATCTTTTAAGCTAATTTCCCTAAAAGCCGGCATTTTTTTCTATGTCTTTTGCTAATAACATATTTCTCTAAATTGACAAGTTTAAAAGATACTAACTGTTAAACATTATATACAAATTTTAAAAATTATTTATTTTTTTATTTTTGTAATGAAAATAGTATATTTCAACACCCTGTAATTCTTTTCATAGTTTATAAAAGAAGCTTAGAGCAGTAATTTTTAGAAAGCTTAGGTAGTCCTCTAGAGGTTCTCCATACATTATTTTTAAATCCTGACATTTATTAAGAAGTTATAAAGAAAAGGTCAAAGTTCAGATTTTAAAATAAATTGTATTATTTAGAAAAATATATAACATTATTTAAGAATTTTTTTGAATTAATAATTTGTTAAAGAAAAATATTTTGTTATAGGAAAACATTTTTGTAAATTAACCCTTGTTTTAATAAGGACCTAAAAGACCTCATATAAAATACAGTTTATTTAAAGCAAATTAATAAAGAAATAATGTTACTTTAATTCCTTAGATATTTTATTTAAATTTAACTTAAAATTTATTCAGTTATATTTTTATTTCTGTTACTTTAGGATCAATTTTGTTACTCTCAAGCTATCGTCTTAGTTTAACAAGTAATCCTAATAGCTTAGGTCTTCCTCTTTATTTTTTCTTTACATCACTTTTCAAAACATCTAATGGTTTGCGAGTTATAAAGAAAAGGTCAAAGTTCAAATTTTTTAAATAACTTACAAATAATTTATTTTTATATTTTTCATTAAAAAATATATGAAACAATGTTAACGAAGTCAGCCTAATACAAATTAATTCAACATTAACACGCGCTGATCTTTGCCAGAACATCCGTTATAATTAATGGGGATTCATAACTCTTTGCCAATAAATACCCCTGATCAAACCAATGATTTATTATTTCACACGTGCCAAAATTTTGTATACGCAGTAATTTTTAAGTAAAATAGAAATTAAAATATGGTTTAGTCTTACAAACCAGCTGCAACGGATTAGTCTTACATTTAATTTGTTAATAAAGAATTTTAATTAATAAAAAAACAAGGAAAATATTTGTTAATTTTTTTCTTAAATCAATGGGTGAGTTTTTATTTTGTAAACTTTTTAATAATAAAATTAAAAAGAAATAAAAAAAAATAAATTTTTGACCAAAAACTTTGAAATCAAATTACTAAAAAATATATTGAAGTAATTGTTTTTGTTTTAAAAAGTCTTAAAGGTTTTTTATAAAATATTAAAGAAAAAATAATTTAATAATAAAATTTGTTTAATAAATTTTTTAAAATTATAAAAAGCAGCCTGGGAAATGGTCTTAGAAGGAAGGCTATTAAAAATTGCTGTCAAAAATAAAGTTAAGCGGGAATTAAGAAAAAATTTATTTACATTTATTGCTTTAAATATTAGTTAACAATTTTGCATAAAAAATTTAAAAAATGTTGAAATACATTTAACAAAATTTTTGAAAAAAAATTAAAAAAAGTTAAAAAAATCGTAAAATCCTTTAAAAGATAAAAGAACTTAACAAATTGAAATCAAAGATAAATTTATGAAGAAATAATTTAATTATTTCTGATATACTTTTATAGTTCAAAATAATTACTATGAGTTTTAATTTTTTTTTTTAAATTTGTTTAATAAATTAAAAAAAACATATTCCAGAAAATATTATCAGGAAAAGTTGTTTTAAATAAATAGAAACTAAGGGTAAAAATTAACATAAAATTAAAAGAATATTTATCTGTTTTATTTTCTTCAATATTATTAATAAATTTTTGAAATTTCATTAAAAATTTTGAAATTTATTTAAAAAAATATTGAAAATTTTAATAAAAAATTAAAATTTATTTTTTCTAATTTTTGAGTTTAAAATAAAAAATTATGTATTTATGTTGTTTTTCATAAGAGTAACTGATAACAGTTTTAAGTTTTTCAAAAATTTTAATTATTGAAAAAATTTTTCACCCTAACCTCAAAATTAATATTTTTAAATTTCATGATTTTTTAAACAAATTTGCTAATAACTCCACTAATAAATGGAAAAAATTATTTATGGATTAAACATTTTCCAAAATTATGATAAATAAAATATATTTTCAACTTAACCTCAAAATTTATTTTTAGAAATTTGTGAGTTTTTGAAAAAATTTTAAGTTTTTTTGTTGCTTTTAATTGGAGTAACTGAAACCCGTTTTAATTTTTTCAAAATTGTGAATTTTTAAAATTTTTTTCAACCTAACCTCAAATTTATTTTTTTAAAATTCACGATTAAAAAAAAAAAAAATACTAATAACCACTAATAAATGGTAAAAATGATTTTATCGATTAAAATTTTTTCAGAATTGTAATAAATAAAAGATATTTTCAACTTAACCTCAAAATTTATTTTTCGTAATTTTTGAGTTTTTGGAAAAAATTGTAAGTTTAATTGTTATTTTTGATTAGAGTAACTTAAGACCGTTTTAATTTGTTTAGAATTGTGAATTTTTTTTAATTTTTTTCAACCTAACCTCAAATTTAATTTTTTTTAAAATTCACGATTTTTTTAAAAAAAATACTAATAACCACTATTAAATGGTAAAAATTATTTTTATCTATTAAAAGTTTTTCAAAAATGTAATAAATAAAAGATATTTTCAACTTAACCTCAAAATTTATTTTTCAGAATTTTTGAGTTTTTGAAAAAAATTAGTTTTTTTTGTTTGTTTTTAATTAGAGTAACTGAAGATCGTTTTAATTTTTTCAAAATTGTGATTTTTTAAAATTTTTTTCAACCTAACCTCAAATTTAATTTTTTTGAAATTCACGATTTTTATAAAAAAATACTAATAACCACTAATAAATGGTAAAAATTATTTTTATCTATTAAAAGTTTTTCAAAATTGTAATAAATAAAAGATATTTTCAACTTAACCTCAAAATTTATTTTTCATAATTTTTGAGTTTTTGTTTTTAATTATAGTAACTGAAGACCGTTTAAATTTTTTCAAAATAGTGAATTTTTAAAATATTTTTCAACCTAACCTCAAATTTAATTTTTTTAAATATCATGATTTTTTTTTTTAAATTTTGCTAATAACTGCAATAATAAATGGTAAAAAATATTTTATCGATTTAACATTTTTTAAAATTGTAATAAATACAATTTTTTTCAACATAACCTCAAAACTTATTTGAGCTCATTTAAGTTAATAACTCTTAAATCACCTGATATAAGTTTTTATTTTAATGTTTTTGTGGTGCTTTTTAGAATAGAGTTACATTTTTTTAAATTAAAATTATTAAACTTTTTTTTCAACCTAACCTCAAAATAAAATTTTGAAATTTGAAGGTTTTTTTTTTAAATTTTGAATTTAATTGATTAATTCTCTTAAAAATAAAACTTTTAACTTAATAATTTTTATTTTAATATTACATTAAGGTCTAAATATTTTATGTCTATTTTAGGGGTTTATTAAGAGGTCTTATGGGAAAATTTTGAACTTAATTATAAGTCAGTATAATCCTTAAACTCTTTAAAATATTTCCACCAAATTTTATTTAATTTTTATAATTATTAATGATTTTATATTATAAAACTTAATTAGTAGTTATTTATATTTGTCTTAGAACCCAATGGCGTATGATTGATATTAATTATTAAAACTTTATAATAAAACCAAGATTTTTTAATAAAAGTATCATTTAAATTAAAAATTTTAGGGAAGAAAATATTATAAACTAATTAAAATGAAATTTAATAATTTAATAAATATAAATTACAAACAGAACCCACCTGTTTTAGCAGGAATTTCATAAATATTTAAAGAATTTTTTTTTTCGGTTTGAGATATTTTTTTTTAAATTATTTTTTTATTGTTAAAATTTTTATTGAGAAAATAATTGTTGTATTTTTATAAATATTTAATATTTTCTCTTTGAACTTTTTTTTATTATTTTATTATCTTTTAACTATAAATTTCTTTTCAAACATTTAAATAAATTTAATTATTTTTATTTTTTAATCAAATTATTTATTTCACTTTTTATTAAAATAAATTTCCCACCTTTTTCTTCTTTATCTACGATCTCTACACTACAAAAGTTTTCTTTAGACTAAAGAAAACATGAAGATTTTCTAAGAAAAGGTGGCTAAAAAAAAAAAATAAATTATTAGGCTGCTGTTTTTATCATTATTTTATTGTTTCTATTTCTCATAAACAAATTTACCGAGTGCAAATAATACTCAAGACAAAAAAATTTAAATAAAATAATGATAAAATATAAACATTCAAAACTCAAGCGCAAACAAAAAAAAGTTATAGAAATAAATAAAATTAAAAAATAATAAAAAAATAAAAAAAAATAACTCATAAAAACTAAAACAAAAGAAATTCCAAAAAATAAAAACTGAATTTAAAAAAGCGCTACAAAAGTACACAATTACTACAGTAAAAAGATTGTAAAAAAATCGTTATAAAAAAGCAACAACAAAATTAAATATTTAAACAAATGTTTTTGTTTTTTTGTATTTAAAGCTAAACAAAGGCAAGACAACAAAAAATAAAAGCAAGATCGTTAAATAATTAAATATAAACAAATCAAGAACATAGAATAACAGTAAAGGCAAAAGAAAAAATAACAACAATTCACACAAAAACCTAAAACTACAACAAAACAAACAAATCTGTTTCTTAAAAAAACTCTCCTCCTGGCTATTAATGCATCTCTTCACCTCAATAAGATTATTTTATTTTATTTTACTACGATAGAAGATTCTTTATTCACAAAACTCACTCATGCCTTAAGTTTAAGTAACATGAGAATATTCAGTTCTACTTTGAGCTAAAGATGTTTGTTAGAAAATTGTAACACGTTGCATATAATGCACAGTGTAACGTGGGAGAAAAATAATAATAAAAAATTAAAAATTTCAACAGAATTTTATAAGAATATATTATTAAATATAAGGCTATAGTCTATTGACTATACTGTAGTCTTGACTATACTCTAGCTTATTGACTATGACTCTAGCCTATTGACCATACTATAGTCTTGACTATAGTCTCGTCTATTGACTATACTATAGTCTAGTATAGTCATCACTATAGTCTAGTCTATTGACTAGACTATAGTCGAGACTATAGTATAGACAATAGATTAGATTATAGTTGAAACTATTGTATAGTCAATAGACTAGACTATAGTCAAGACTATAGTATAGTCAATAGACTAGACTATAGTCAAGACTATAGTATAGTCAATAGACTAGACTATAGTCAAGACTATAGTATAGTCAATAGACTAGAACTATCAGGGTCAAGTACTATACGTGTATTGTCCAATAGACTAGACTATCAGGTCAGACGTAGTAGTGTATCTGTCAATAGACTAGACTATAGTTCAAAGTCTATAGCATGAGTCAACTATACTATAGTCTAGTCTATTGACTATACTATAGTCTAGTCTATTGACTATACTATAGTATAGTCTATTGACTATATAAAATAATGCAATTGAATAAAAGAAAATAGCATAGCACGTAGAGTAATAAATCCTTTGGTGCTAAGTGTTTCCTTTTATCTTTAGCTTTAAAATTCCTTCATCTTGAAATATTTTGTGTCCTTCCACGAAACGTTTACCTCGTCTACCATTATGTCGCATTATATTGTTAACTTATCTTCTTCACCTTTACCTTGAGTGACCTCATTTATGCTGCTTAAACACATCTCCAGATAAAAAAAAATAATATAAATAAATAAAATAAGTAGAAATAAGAAGTAAAGGCGGATGATATAAAGGTAATATTTTGAGTTTATCATACAAACGATAAGCATATAGTGGAAGTCTTATAGAAAGAAAAAAAAAAAAACAAATACAAGGTAAAATAATGTGACAACTGTGTCCTTAAAATTGAAGAACCAGCTGAGCTGCTGGTATAAATAACTAAAATATTTCTTAAGTTTACAAAGACTAGAAATAAAAGGAGGATCACAGTTTTGCTTTTAATTAGAAATTTTTGGGTAGTATTTTATTAGTTTTATTAGTTTGTTTAAACATTTTTAGATTTTGCAGAGTGTTAGTTTTCAAAAATTAGGGATTTTGGAGGATATTTCTTAAACTGTGATTATCCTTTTTGTGTCTCTTTAACAGAAATTCCCAAATCCTTTAATAAAATGTTTTAAAGAAATAAAAGTATTTGTCGATTGCTTGATGACGTTAAGAATACTGGTAATGATGACGATGATAACTATTGGGACAATAATGCTACAAATAGTTGTAATAATGTTTTATGTAAGTATTTTTTTTTTTCTTCTACAGGCAAAATATTAAACTTTTCTTTAAAGAGAAGGAAATAGATAGTAGATTGTTTCCATGTAGTGGTTAAACAGACATATGTTTAGTTTGAAAATTAAAGGCATTTAAGTTTTTTACAAAATAAATTTATGAGTTGCTGCAGTGTTTGCTGTAAAAATCGTTGGTTTTTGAAAGAAATTCTAGGGTAAATTATAGATTTTAAAGATTTTGTTTAGGTTTTATAATTTTTTATACTTTTTTCTTTAAATTTGTGTTATTTAATGTTTTATTAAAGATTTAAAAAATTATTTAAAATTGACGTATGATTAATATTAATTCACGACTTAAATTTTTTAAATCTTAATAACATTTTTTATAAAAAAGCTATTGAAATAAGATAACTTAATTTGAATAGACAACATATGGAGGTATAGTATTAAATATTTTAAATATTTTTAAAACTTATTTCTGTTAAAGAAATATTGAAATGACTTTCAATTTTGAAGTATTTTTTTTAAATAATATTTTAAAAATATTTTTTGAAAGCATTTATAGTGTTTATATTATTTAAAATTTAAATAATTTTTGTTTTTCATATTTTAAACTAAATTGTTTACTTTAAGAAAACAATTTATTTTTGGTTAATATTTTAAAAATTGTCCAAGTTATAAAGATTTGTTTTAAATAAAATAATAATTAATATTAATCATACTTCTACTGGTTTTATCATAATAATTATTAATATTAATTAAATTTATTAAAATTATAGTTTTATTTTTATTAAAATTTAGCTTTTTATTTAAAATTGTTTTTTTTTATTATTATTATTTTTGAATCCTTTTCTAAAAGTCTTTACTGTTTTTATATTTTTCTTTTTTATATTTTATTTTTATCACTTTTTAACACTTTCTTTGCTTTAACTTCAACTTTATAAGAATATAAAGCCCCAGAGTTGTTAAGTTAGTGACGTTTTATTTACGTATATTTTTCTATCATTATATAATGATTTTGTTGAGTTATTTCTAATATACACTGACACAAAAAGGAATCAAATAAGAATTTACAAAAAAAAAAAAAAGGAACTATAATAAAACTGAATGTCTCACTTAAGTTGAGTCCCTATTGGCTTATAAACAGGGTAATGAAAATTGGGATAATATTTAAAAAAAAAAACATAAA
>MINK01183635.1:0-13362 GCA_001735545.1 Phormia regina
CACTTATATTTCATACCAAAAATCTATTTTTATATGAAAATTTATATGAAAACTAAAATCCCTCATAACTCGGTAAATACTGCGATTTTAAGCAAAATAAGCTTAATCTGTGATCACTTACATTTCATACCAAAAATCTATTTTTATATGAAAATTTATATGAAAACTAAAATCCCTCATAACTCGGTAAATACTGCGATTTTAAGGAAAATAAGCACAATCTGTGATCACTTGCATTTCATACCAGAATTAAATTTTTAATGAAAGTTTCACTGAAAAATATGTTCGTTTATGACTTGGCAAATACTTTAGTTTTAAGGAGAATAAGCATAGTCTTTTCAAGTTATTAAATATTTGTATTACACAGTTATTTCCTTAATTTGTAATTATTGTGATAATGAGGGGTAAACAGATTTGAAATTTAACAACATATTTAACATTTTTAATTCATGGTTTTAATTCTTTTGTCTTTAACTTCGTTAATTTGTAATTATTTGTTGGTAATGAGTTTAGTCTCTAATTATCATATTTGTCCGTCATACATAAAGTTATAACACAAAAAAGGTTCATGTAAATAAACGGTTTCAAACATGTACATGTTCATCATTTTGCTGATCATTCATTTCCACTGTTGTTGCTCTAACTGCCGCCCCTTATTTATTGTTTAAGTTTTGTTAGACACATATTTACTGCTGCCCAAGTGGCCTTTTAGGCCCATTAATCATCATATATAAATATATATATGTATATAGTGGAATATGTTTACCTTTTTTTCATCATTTGATTTTTATGTGTGTGTCTGTTGTTTTTTTAACATTTTCATTTTATTTTCCCAGTTGTTTTAAAATTGCCTTTTGAAAGAAAAAATATTAAATTATATTTTTGTGTTGGATTTTGAACTGAAAAATAAAGAACAAAATCATTAAGATTAAATGATGACGCTGTTAAAAAAAGTTGTAGGTCATCATACTGTATGTTTGATTTATAAATAGTCTATAATAAATGTTGTTTCTCTATTTGTTTAAGTTAAATTTTTTTTATTTGTTGTTTAAATATTTACAACAGATTACTAACGATTTAGTTGAATGTTGGAATAGTTATGTTGTGTTTATTGAAGGTCTTCTTATTTAGTCATTATTTGTGCGAATTTTCAGAGTAATATAATTTTGAGATATATTTTTTTGTTACCTTAGGAAATTGATGATTAATATTGTTACATGTTTTCTAATGGGTAAAACATAAAAGCGTTTATTCAGATACAAGAAAATATAATCAACTACCATTTAATACACCACCTAGTGATGTCTGTCCATTTGTCTGTTTTTTCTCTAAAATTATGCGAAATTAAAAATCTAAAAGTTTCTCATGACTTTAATATAATGAACTCACTATTGCTATACTGTAGGCTATTGCTACATATAATTTCGGACCAAGTACTGAGCATCTAAAAGTTTCAATTTTAATTAGAGAATTGTGATATATTCTAATAAAATTGATTCAAAATTAATTAAATGTTTCTTAAAGTTATTTTAATTTGTATAGTATATTATTAAGTCGGTCTAAATTCATTATTATTTCTTACTTCTTTTTTTATCATTATTAATATGTTTTTTTTCTTTCCTCTTCTACAATAAATGCTTACACATACATGGTGTTACAATCTCCATCATTGTGTGAAGATTGTAATACTTAATTGTAGGTTGTTGGGTTATTAACGCCTTTTCTAGTGTAGGCTTTCGGTCATTTTCATCGTCATCTCATGTAGGTACTTTTTTTCAAGTTGTTGCTGTTACATTTTTTTCATTTAAGTTATAGTTAAGTTTCTTTTTGGTTAAAATAATTGTGTTTTTAGTACATCATAACGTCATTGCTCTTTTAGAAATTTTTAAACAAAAATCTTGAGAATTTTTATAAAGTTATATTTTTTTCTTTTATAATTAATGGTCATTTAATAAGACAATTATTAATGTTGGAATAGTTAAGTGTACAAGAATTTAGGGTATGTGAATATTTGTAAAAAAGTGATAATGTAATTTGGGGTGACACAATATGTTTTTATTTTTTAATGATCTCCATCTTTAAAGTCATTTGAGAAGTCTTAGTAATTTGTGTGTTTTTAATTTGTTTTAGTTTCTCATGTTCCCTACAATTCTTGTAATTAAGTCTAATTTAATGAAGTTATAAGTTTTATGAAATATTAGTGCTACGAATTGTTCCCTATTTCCATCTTTTGGTACATTGAAAAACAAACAAGTGCTGTATTAGAATATTTCGCCATTTCATTAAAGGATATCAGGCAGTTTTGGGCTATTGTTGACGTGGAGTATTTGCATTATCTAAAACAGTTTGTAATGAGTAATGAGAACTGGTTCAAAACTAGTCACGTGAAAGGCTGTCAGGGTTAGCGGCCGGTTTTTTTATTAAATATACGTTTATTTTTACATTATAATTTCCTTTATGCCGATGGCATGACCTCGAATCGAACTCATATGGTCGTCTATTGTATGTTGTTTTATAGTCTTTAACGTTAACAACTCACCGATTAATTTTTATTTCACAAGAGTTGCTAACTGCACACATAACAAGCATGTTATAAATTGATTCTCAACTATTAAATGGTGAGTGTGTTTGTGTCAACTGGTTCTCAATTAGAACTCAACTAGTACTGAGACCGGTTAATTACAGCAATTGGAACACATCTCCCGTAGGGATACTTTCTATATATAATACCCTTGCCAAACCATTATTTTTTGTAAATACGGAAAAAATTTGGTCACGTTTATATTGAAAAAGGTTCTGCAAATAGAAAATTTGATTTAGGTTTTAAAACATATACACATAACTCTTAACCGCAGTACATGGTAAATTCGGAATCACATATAATGTCTTTTATTAAATCATTCTAATAGTCCTGTAATGATCAAAGCTTGAGTCTTGGATTCTTGTCAAAAAACAAAGCCAAGTGAAACATTATTCAATGATCTCTGCGAGACAGAAATTACTTTAAATAGTCACATCACGTATACTGAAAAAAGTAATGTTAATAAGTGAAGTACATAAAATGAAATTCTTTAATTTTTTTCCAAGAATTTATTAATTTAATGTACGAATTTATTTTTTAATAAAAAATGAACAAAGTTTTCAATGATCAATGCACATTGAATTTTAATATTATTGTATGGCAAAACAGTGTCTCAATACATATGCACATAGGGTAAAATTTATTGAAACAATTAACTTTTTCATTGTATTTATGCACCTTTTTTGTTCAGTATAATGGTTTCATATCCTTTTAAGATGTTTTTTTTTACTACGACTCGTTTCTCCCCAAGCCATTGCTTAAGTGTATATTACTCTGCGAAATCTGAATAAAGTAATAACATTCCTTAATTTTATCAAAGAATTATTTGATTTAACGTACAAGTTCGTTATTTAAAAAAATATTTATTGAAATTTTACAAAAAATTCAAAGCATTATTTAAATAAAATAAGTTTTTTGATTCAACATATTAGTTCATTGATTAAAGAACAGGTTTATATTTTTAAAAATAAAAAAACATGTTTGTTGATTTTGAAAAAATTGTGAGTTCGTTGATTTAGAAGAAAAAAAGTGCACATATTTAGTGGCATTACTGACGATGCTGTAGGCATTCGTCCGTTCACCTTACTTCTGCTTGTTTAGGCTATTGAAGTGTGTACGATAGTTAATGTTCCGATGATACTATAAATTTTAGGTAATTTATGTTGATATGAGGAGACTTGTATGGTTGTCACTCGCTCGATCACTTGCCGAGTTTCAATATCATGAATTATTCTACCCCTTTTGTATGTTCTAGTTCCTCACTGACAGTTTAAAAGAACCGTTGAACTTGACTCTTCGCTCGGCTTATTTATTATCAGCATAAAAATTCCTCCTGGGTCAATTGTTCTAGAAGGCTTAGTAACGTAAATGGTGTCTATATTAAAAACTTGTACTATGTCCGCTATTAGACGGTTTCGTTTCGTCTTGTCTTTTTCTGAATGCGCAATTAATTATAATCAAAAATTTCTATTAAAACGATATAAATATTTTACCTTTTTATCGACTAACATGTCTATAACCATTTAGTATGTTGGACATGGGCGTAGATACCAAGTAGTATATTTTCTTTTGGTTCACTTATATTAATGATTTATCGCTAATGACACACCTCAAGATTTTATAACCAAAGTTATTGGAGGGGGTTGAAATGTTGACGTTCTATATGGGACTGATACCGCGATGGAATTTTGTTTATAGCCGCAGAGTAGCCATTTTAGAGATTTAAATCGACGTCTCTCGATCTAAAGCTATGCCCTGATTCTCAATATATTAATCACTTGGATTAAGATCTAGAGTGGAAGTGTTTAATCTTAAATTACTCGCCAGATTAATCTTTTGGACCGCAACGTACACGATTTTTATGTACATCATAGATCGGGTTATATCAGGTTCGTTATTGTAATATTATTGTATTGATTGCGGTATGGAGGATGACATAACGCAACCAATATATATTATCAATAGCCAAGTGGTAATTCTGACCTCAACTTTTTAACAATTCTTTTTATGAGGTTTCTACTGTGACAAAAGATTTTCTAGATAATTTCTAGCATGAATAATATTGTTAATAAAATTGGGTTTTTTGTTTGATTAAAATTTGTATTTTTTTACGTTACATTAAATTAATATTTATTTCGTAATTTTTCAAGATATTATCCTCTAATTTTGTCACTTAAAGAAACACTTTTCTAGCTTAGACACACAATCAGTCATAACAAATTAAGCTTTCAATACCTGTTTGTTTATTTTCAAAACTCATTTAATCTTTTCAAAGCAAACCACTAAGGATAATGATCTGTTTTAATAAATTCCATAAATGTTACAAATTTTTTAATAAAGTATGTCACTAATCTAAATTCAAGTTGCTGGTGTCACTTAAAAAAAAAAATAGTTTATTTGAAAATTCGCACAAATATACAAGTACGAGTAGTTTTTTTTTGAAATTTTGAAAAGATTCAAGTTACTTGTATTATTTCATTTTTCATTTATCTTTTAAAAAAATCTAATAAATAAATCTCTTAATGAATTCATGACATGTTTTTTTTTTCTTTTATATAATTTTATGTTAGTGTATTATTAAAATCACAAAAAAAGAAACATTAATTAAATGTAAAATCAATTTCAGCTGTATTACGTCTTTATAAATTTATATTAAAAGCAAAAAAGATATAAAAAATCAAGCGTATTTGAAACATAATTGAAGTTTTGAAAACAAAACTTTTTAATCGCCACCACACACACTCATACCGACAGTCATTGACATAAAACTAACAACATACCGAAAGACAGACAGATAGATAGACAGACTGAGAGAACATAGAAAATCACCATGAAAAGTGAATGTTTTTTTAAGTGTTTTCAAGCCAACTAACAACATTATATATCTTTTTTTTTTGCAGCAGATACAATAAAATTATATGGATCTGTGTATAAAAATATATTTGTATGAATTTAAGTTGATATAACTATTTAAAATTAATTCTATTTACAAGTACTATAAAATATGCTGCAACTTTAAACATCTATGCATTTTTAATGCTGAGATTTTCAGGCTACACAAAATGCTGCTGCTGCTATTGCTGTATATGAATACGAACAACAATTTGTATGAATTTGAAATATGAACTTTAAATAAAAACGTGAATGTTTTTATATTTTTTTCTTTTCATTTACTTGTTGATAGTCATATCAAACAAAAATCTGTTTTAATTTACTCTTTTTTTTTATTATATTAAAACAAGGTTTTAATTATAGACCATAAAATAAATTTGTTTTGACACTAGCCGACTATATAAAAATACATAGATATTTTTTTATAGTATATATTGTGATCATTTGCCACAAAAGGGTTATAACTTAAAAATGATAACAAGTGGGGTCAAAAGCAAATTTTTCTGGTAATAAATCTGGATTTTCTGGTAAAAAATTTAAGTGTATAGAAAAGTTGTAGAGGAGGACCTAAGCTTTCAGAAAAATTACCACATAGTCACTCTGTGATATCGCGACATCAGCTTCAGTTTGTCAAAAAATCGTAACTTGTACAAATGACGTTTGATATTATATATTATATTATTCCAATATTTTTTTACATTTTATTAAAAAACTAAATTATTAATCGAATATCGAAAAATTGAAGTCAGTATTTTTATTGAGTCGAGAAATAAATGATTTTGTATTGGCACATTCTCATATCAGCTTTTCAGGAATAAAGCGCAGATTTTCTTACTAATAAATAGAAAAATTAAATGTAATAATTAAAGTCTTGATGTTACCTTCTCCTGAGTATGTATGATTTACGACCCATTGAGTTTAATGGTACAGACTGACGAACAGAGATTACTATTCTGCCAAAAAGGTTAGGTTAGCTTATAAGGGTCGCAAGCTTTAGCGAGTGCACTCGGAGACCATTAGGCCCATTGTGATGCCCTATATGAGAAGAAAACTCCTCGTTTACCTAACTTGCCGTTGATCTCTCCTGAAACCAGCCCGTACTCCTAACAAATCTAATCAGGTTTGAAAATAGTATGTCATTGAGACAATCCAGATCATGGAAAAGTTGTCTACCGAGGTGTCTCAGACTATGCCCTTTTAGT
Organism: Phormia regina; assembly: GCA_001735545.1. Lineage (NCBI taxonomy): Eukaryota > Metazoa > Arthropoda > Insecta > Diptera > Calliphoridae > Phormia > Phormia regina. The sequence goes on from MINK01183635.1 coordinate 6,676, forward strand.
GCTGGACATACACGTAACAAGTGTTGTGCGGATTCCTCTTCTTCCTCATCTAAACAACTTCTACAAAAACTATTCCCATGTTTCGCCATGCGTTTGATCATTCAGTGCCTTGTGATAATGCCTACTAGAAGCCTTATCGATGATTTATTAAGAGATAATAATGCTGTAGTTCTGCTCCGGGACCAGTGGCGAGAGAGTTCTTGATAGTAGATAGTATGTCTTAAAATTATAAAAATATTTTTATCATTTTCTCTGATTTAATCGTCATTTTCAACCCCTTTTTACCGCAATGTCCACCGTTAAATATTTAAAGGTATTACATACTGTTTAAAAAAACATTTTCATATGTAATTTTGACAAAAAAAAAAAACTTTCTCAAGAATAGATACAAATTAGAAAAAATAAAAAGTGCCAATATTAAGTTATATCACTCTTGTGGCAAATGACCATTTATGTTTTTACCTACATACCTACATATAATAAAACATAGGATTGTGTGCTAAAACATATAGTATTATGCCACCTTTATGCAGCCTCTTACCAATGGTTGCATGAATTTGCAAAGTGACGATGTGTTTTTAATTAAATATTTTTTTCTCTGTTGTAAAACCACAATTAAAACCACATATTCATGCAATAACATATTTTTTTGTTGTTTAAAGTTTTCGAAAATATTAGACAAAGCGTCACACAAACATTTGGTTAAGAGTACAATGGTTTTCGGTTGAAAGAATATTTACTTTAATTTTAAATGAGTCCTTAAATGAGATTTATATTACTGCAATTGACTGAAGTGCAATTTTTTTATATTTCTTATAGGAATATGTAAATAAATAAGTAGTTTAGAGTTTATTCTATTTTCTGTACATATACAATGTTAAATGGTTGAGATAAGGATATGACGAAATTATTATTGTGACCTTTGACCGCAATTTATTTAACATATATGAAAAATCAAATGTCAAATAAGTGACAAAAAACAGTGCATGTGGCATAAAAGCAGTGCAACACCTTTTAATAATAAATATTACTTATTACAAGTGCCATCATTTACCCCTTTAACTTTTAAATACATGGAGCAAAGAAATTTGAACTTATAATTTTGCCGCATAAGTGTATATAATGCTAAGTGGGTGGAAATTAACAAGGGGGAAATTTCTACTTCTACTAATGTTTTTTTTATTTTTTTTTTTGAAATAAAAGTATTCAGTTTTCTCTAGAACGCACATTGGGTAATTATAGATTAATTTAGAGAAAGGTTATATCAATATTGTAATGATCACGTTTTATTTTTTTATTGATTATTATTTAAAATAATTCAGTTTTAGGTATAATTGTAATATTCTTCAGTATGTCTATTCTTTAGAGTTAAATTAGTTGAAAATTATGCATAATTCAAGGAAATATGATATCAATACTTTAATGATCATATTTTTTCTTTTATATTAGGAGGTACGAAATGCACTTTAAGAATTATAAAATGTTTTTGGCTAAAGAGTAATGTCCGTCCGTCGAAAGTGAAGCTTAATTCCAAAAAATTATATCCGAGTTTTGATGATTACGTTGCATTGTTATAGCCTACACCACCATGGTGGTTGGGATATTATGTGTTTGTGCAAATATTTTAACTCAGAGAAAAAATTTTCCTACACCCACCTTAAAGTATATCGTTCGATTTAGAATCACTTTTTTAGTTGATTTAACGATGTCTGGCTGTCCATTTAAAGTGGCGTAGTTACCTTTCTATAAAAGATATTGATATCTTTTGGTTTTTTGATAAACTATAGAAATTTTATCTTCTTTGATGTTTTAGATAATATGTGATAATAGTGTAAAGTCAAAACTTTTATATAAAATTGGTCAAATTTGGCAATTTGTGTATCTGGACCATTTGAGTTAGTTTTGCGATTTGTAATTTTCAAATTCAAAATCGTTTATTTTTGGACTCGGTTGAAAAGCGACTTCAATAGATAATATTGTTCATTAATTAGAAAAGAAAAAATAAATAAATAAATAATAATAAAATCGGTCGGAAATACTAGGAAAATAATAAATAGCTCAAAAACTATAAGTAAAGCATGTTTTGTAGGTATTATCAGCGCTATATAATGTTTACTGTTTAAAAATTGTTGAAAAAAATTGACAAGCTTTTATTTTTATGTCAGATGTACCCAACTTTGAGCCCCTTTAGTTCCGTTCATTCTATTATGTTCCCCTTCCAAATTTAACATTATATACTCCTCTGCTACGTTTATACCATAAAAATCAAATCAGAAGTATAGATTTATTTACAAGCATTTTTAATTCTAACCCCCTGTACATTGATACATAACTTTGTCTTTTTTATTCAGCAGCTAATTTTATTACAAAAACGAAAGTCGGTCAAGCCCGACAATACAATACGGAAAGGAGCCACTTGTATTAATATACTAAGTGAAAAAAAAAAAAAAAAACAAGCGCGAATGTTATATTCGGCTCGGCCGAATCTATTATACCCACCATCAAGTTTTTAAAATTTTATATTATGGGAGCTATTGCCCAAATTATGGACCGATCTCATGAAATTTTCACAGTCATTACACATATAAAAAATGTTGTGTCAAATGATTTAAGTGATATTAAAATTTTTATGTATTTATCACGTTAAAGTGATTTGTGATAGGTTTATAAATGGGAGCTTTGTTAAATGTATGAGATATATTGAAATTTGGCAGCCTGGCTTTGCATACATAATAATTAAGTTTTAAATTTCATTAAATAAATTTGTTAAAAAAATTTTTTTAAAAGGTAACAGTTTTGAAAGTGTAAAACTCTATTCGGCAGAACGATGTGTATGAGGCTAGTAACATGTGTTGTTCTCTTGTTTATCTATTGACCAATTCAATTTTGTTTGTGGTTTAAAATTGACTAGATAAGTGATTCTGAGCGAACTTAAAAGGTGGGGTAGGAAGGATTGTTGCTCGCGGTAATAGTCCACATACTAACCCACGACTTATGGTGATTAGGGTATATGATAATTTTAAAATGTAATTAGCCCAATTCGACTCACATTTTACTTCCAACATAAGAATTCAAATTTCCCGAATAGACTTCAAAATTTAACACATTAAAAATTAAAATTAAAAAAGTTTTAATAAAAATCTTCATATATATATTTTTACGAACACTATAATCAAGAAGCAAGGAATACTGCAATAAAACATTTTTATTTAACTTAAACTAACCTATTAATATACTAAGTGTTATATTAGCTGCAAAAAAACAAAGGGTGGTAAATTGACGGTTGTAACTTATTCCTAATATCGATCAGAGTGACTCCTAAAATAATTTTTCTAAGAACCTATAGTTCTTCTCTAATATGTTTCTTGTTAAATTTAAATTCGTATCAAGCACCAGTAGTATAGAAATAAGACAGAGGAAAGATATAATATTTTAAATAATTTTACGAAAAATTTTAAGAAGTTGGTTTTGATGATCTCCTGCATGACATTTTATATAAGTAGTTTCATAGCTGTTAAAAAAACAAGACATTTAGGCAGCACATATAAAAAAACGTGAAAAAAAGTTTTAAAATAAAACTAGAAATTACTGTTTTTGATCAAAAAACTAAAATATGTATAATTAACATCTACTGTTACAAATATCAACATCATCTGAAAAATACCTGGTCAGCAATCGATGTTTCTATATTTTCTTTTTGTGGTTGCTACATAAATTAAAAAATGTTGTATGCTAAATAGATATGTATGCAACTGTCTATAAAAAAAAAATAAAATAAAAAATTTTAAAACGAAAAAAAAACCAAACAATTAATTAAAATAACCCAAACGTGAAGAAACGAATTATTGGAAATATTTGAGTATTAGGTACATATACATGAATATGTAGACAAGTATTATATGTCTGCTGTAAATCAAACATTTAAGTAAATATTGTTAAGCTCCCACTCAAAAACAGCTAAGGTCTTAGCTATATCTTAAATGTGTAAGTATGTATGTATAGTATTGTAAGCCATCATACACTTGTATGGCAGGATTGTTTTGACTGACTCTATACTCTAATTCTAAGATAGATCAACTATATTAGTTACTATCTATACGATGTAATCGAGTGCATTAGTATGTTACATTCGTTATAAGGTCGACTCAGTCATCGGATCGAACCGAAAACAAAGCCATATCTCTATTACTTCATTCAAACATTAAATTCTCGCGAGACACTTGTAAAGTATTATCATTATTGTTTCTTATATTAGTTATTTTAATGTTTGTATATGAAGAGTATTTGCGATTTGTGGTAAGTTTAGTATTGTAGTGTTTTCAATAATGTTGGCCTGTTGCTGAGGTCTAAAGTCATTTGTATTATTCCGTTCGAATGTCTACAACAATATTAAAGATTAGTGTTGGCAAGTTGTTTTATTTGTTGACCAAATAAACCTCTTGGTCCGAATTATCTTTAGAAAAAAAACAAGGAGATGTTGATATTGCTCGGCCGAATCTATTATCCCACATCAAGTTTTTCCAAATTTAAACATTATATTGGAAGTGGGTCCGTAAAGTGTACGGACAAGCCTACTTTTTTGGTTTCCAAGTTTATATCGACCTTCAAAACTATACGTACAACAATTTCGTTATGCGTACAATACTTTTATGATAATATCGAAGAAAACTATTAGATAATACAAGATACAACAGACTAGCCCTGTTTTTGTAAGATTCAAATCATACTAAGAGGGTGGGCGGTAAAAAGTGGGAGGAACAGTCACCCAAGTTTACATCGGACTTGAATTATAGTTACAAAATTTCTCATATTTAGCCATTGAATAGGAGGTGGTGGTAAAGTGGCGGACCACGGCGCGTTCTGGCTTGCGAAGTGTAAGTTGATCTACATCAAAAGTTTAGTTATCGTACATGCGTTTTGTAAAAGATCAATAGAAAACTATGAAATGAATGTTCAAAAGAAACCTTGTGTTTTTAGTGTTTTCCCTACAAGGGAGTGGTGTCGGTAACGTGGGCAGGCCACGCCCAGTTGTTGGTTTCCCTGAGTTATAACTGACAGACTTGAACTATCTGTACAAAATTTTCGTTATGCGTATATGCTTTCCGTTAAATAGATACAGAGAAAAGCTATAAATTGAAGCTCAATTGGACACTGTGTTTCTAGTATTTTGCATAAATCGGGAGACGGCGGTAAAAAGTTGGGTGGACCGCGCCCTTGTTGTGTCGAGATTGCGTTCGTCTTTGAACTAATGTGTCAAAGATTTTCCTTGAAATTTTAACTCATATGGGAATGTGCACGTAAAGTTGGGGACAGCGCCCATTCTGTTTCCGAATTCCCTATTGCCCTCGAACTATCTGTACAAAATTTCGAAATCGAAGCTACAATGAACAACCTGTGTATTCTATTGTTTGTTTCCCATTATGGCAGGTGGTGGGTAATGTGGCGCGGGAAAATTGTTGACCCATGGCGCCAGATTCTTTCGTTTTTGAGTTATTATTGCTTTTGAGCTAATTGTGTAAAATTTATTTTGAGCGTTTCTCTTTGTATGGGAGGTGGTCTGAGAAAGTGCGAGAACGCGAAGCGCCCATTTTCTGTTGTGCGAAGTTTATATCGACACCAATAGCTAACCGTACAAAATTTCATTATGGTATATTCTTTGTTTAAGAGATATTCAGCAAATCAAATGAAATGAACTACCATGAACAGACCTTGTTTCTAGTATTTGCCTATATGGGAGACGGGACGGAAAAGTGGCGGACAGCCCATCTTTATCTTCCAAATTTAAATAATTGACCCCCGAACATTCTGGTAAAAATTTCGATGATGGTACAGCTATTTCTTAGAATAATCAGCAAAAAAACTTTGGAAATGAGCTATATGGTACACGCCCGGTGTTTCTAGTACTTTGCCCATATGGGCAGGTCTGGCGGAGTAAATGTTGGGGCGGACCCTGGCTTTTAATTGTGTTGAGGTTACATTTGCCGTTTGGACCTGGAGTTTTCTAAACATTTTTTGACTATTTCTTCTCTATATGTGGAGGTGGGCGGTAAGTGGCCGTGTACTAGCCTCATTTCCGGTTTCGAGGTTTATAGTTATTTATGGACACTAAACAACGATCAAAATTTCTATTAATGGTATTAATGTTTTGGTTAAGAGATAATCAATCAATCAATGTATATTATGAAGCTAGCAATTGACACCTGTGTTTTCTCCTAGTAATGGTGCCTCAACATCACGCCAAAGAGACGTGGGCGGTAAAGTGGGGCGACGCATAGCCTAATTTCGTCATTGTCGGAGGATATATTGGTCCTTTGAAATGTTTGAATATATTTGTTAAATATTTCACCTTATATGGGAAGTGCGGTAAAGTGGGCGGACCACGCCCTTCTTTAGCTTCCAAATTTGTATTGACTTCGAATATCTGTAACAATTTCGGACCATGGCCAGTTTTTGTTTTTGAGGTTATATTTGCCTTTGAGCTATTTGTAAAAGTGCGAGAACTAAGCCCACTTTCTGTTTCCAAGTTTATATCGACACCCGAACTAACCGTACAAAATTTCATTATGGTATATGTTTTTGTTTAAGAGATAAGTAAATCAATGAAATGAAGCTACAGTGGACACCCTGCGTTTCTAGTATTTTGCCTATATGGGAGACGGGCGGTAAAGTGGGCAGACCACGCCCATC
>MINK01183652.1:0-11547 GCA_001735545.1 Phormia regina
TACTGAAATTCAAGTTAATACCAAATGTATTTCAATCCTTAAATCCAGTACCAAACATTGATTTCAAATAGTATTACACTTTAATTCAATAGCATTCTCCAGTGAAAAGGAAATTTAAATTCCAGTCAAATTTATTTTACTTGAAAAATTTATTTTTTAATTATTTTTCATGTTTAAAATATTTGAATTCATGTCAGACTCCAGCAAAATTTTCCAAGGCTTGAATTTTTAAAATTTGTGTGCTTATTGGGACTTTTAAGTGGCTTTTTCGACATTTATTTAGTACGTAAATGAATAATAAGTAAACAAAAAATTGAAATTAATGTAATTTGTTTTTGTAAATTTGTTTACTATCGAGAAAATATCATATTAACAATACTAAAAGGAGTCATTTTTCTGACTCATTTTCTCAATTGCTGGCAGGGTTGTTATTATTTGTAATGAAATAAATTTTTTTTATTACATTATTACAAAAATTATTACATTAATGAACTTGAGTCTAAACATATCTTTAATTTTTTTGATATGTTGCAACATTTTTTGTGTCCATACAAATCAATGCACTCTAATTAATAAAGGTTTTTATTTAATTCACTTGCTTAAGAAAATAAATATTTATACACACATGCATACATACACATTATAAACTTAAAATCAATCACTGATCAATTTCTCTATTTCGCTAACATACATATATTCAAATTTACTAAGTTTTTAAAAATACAATTCCAAAAACTATTCATGGACGTACACAATTTGCAACTTTATCTATCAATGTTTTAATACGAAAAAGAAATTACAAAAATCTAAATGAAAACTATCATAAGAAAATAAAAAAAAAAAAATAAAAAATTGAAAAAAAAGAAATACAACTACCACTAACAATAATCTATATAGTAAATCTTGACTTATCTATTCAATTTTCATATCATATAAAACTCCCTTTGGGTTTAAGTTTGCATTGTAAATTTTTCTTGTTTTTTTTTTTCCTTTTTCTTGCAGTTTTTTAAAATTTTTTTCTATTTTCTTTTTGTAAAGCCACAGGTTATTTTAGAGGTTTTCTATTACACTCCATGCAGAAGAAGTTTTTCTTTTGCTACTTTTACTATTTTTGTTTAAAAAGGCGTTGCATACATTGGGTTTATATATGTTATTATTATTGTGGATGACAAAGATGATGATGGTGGTGGCACCAGTGTTGATGTTTTCAATAACCAACTAACACATATTACAATCTAAATACATATGTATAGTTTAGATGGAGTTTATTATAAAAATAAACATAATATGTTTGTAGTGTTTTATTTGGGAAACAAATTAAGAAAAAAAAAACAAGAGGAAATGTTATATTTGGCGGAAATAAATCTATTAGATACTTCACAAAATCTATATTTTATAAATATAGTTACTCATTTAAATTATTTATTATTAAAATGCTTGATTTAGAATTTCAAAGAAACATTTTTAATTAATTAAAAATATATGTATATATTATTAAGATTATTATTTATTTATTTTTCTTTTTAGTTTGAAGATAAATTATAAAAAACATTTTTCAAAGTCCAAGGAACGAAATCGGGACTTTAACGTTTTTAAAGTCTTTCAGTTATAAACCGTAGCGGTATACTACATCAAAATGTTGAAAATTTCTATGTTTATTGTTTATTTATAAAACTTAAAAACCCTTCAAAATGTATTTGGAAATTCTTATCAAATTACTATTATTATACCCTTCCTTATAGGTTGTTGATAAGAAGTCCATATAAAAATGTCCATTTGTCGGTTGAAATCAGTTTTTAGAAAGCCTCTGTTGTCAGATATAAATGTTTTATACATCAAATTAAGGGGAATATTTCTTAAAAGAACGCTAATACAAATTATCTAAATAGGTTTATAAATCACCGAGATATCATCAAAAGATACCACTAAAAATCGTTATTATTGTCATTTTGGAACGAAAAAATTGTTTGCTTAATAAATTAAAAAAAATTTGCTATCGACCAAACAGTTTTTAAGGAATTTTTAAAATCTAATATATACAGTTAAGGAGTTTCTTACTTAGACATAAAATATCTTTTCTACAATTATAAAAATTTTACAATCAAATCAACATCGGTTCATAAAACAATCGATGTATGGTTGAATATTTTCTAAAATTTATTTAATGCCAGAAGGTTTATATAATTTTTGTTGTTTTTTTGGGTAATGAAAAATGAACTTATTTAACTTTTTGAAAGCCGCTTATATATTTTTCATCACAGGTGTTTATGTTAGGACCTATGCCATTCATATTGTAATATACTTAATTTTCGNNNNTTGGAGAGAAAAAAGCTCCATGTGTCGGTTGAAATGGCATTTATGAAGCCCACCAATAACTGTCATATATAATATATACATTAAACGATCGTAAATTCTTACGAGAATTTTGCTATTGAAATTCAATAAGATCGGTAAATAAGTGCCTGAGATATATTTAAAAACCAGGTTTTTAAATTCGGTTTTAGACTTTTTTTCCCTAAATGTATATTTTGAAAAAAATTTAAATAAATTGGAACAATAATAACTGTAATATTAGGCAAAAGACATTTTTGATTTTTTTTTAAATCCCATGTTTAAACTAAATTTTTTTTATTTATATACAGATTGGTATAAATATTATTATAAAATTTCGGTTTTTTTTTTATTTAACCAATTTTCTTTATAAACAATCGAATTATGGGTCAAAAAATAAAATTATTTAAATACACAAACAAACATGTATATAAAGTATTATAAGTAGATTTATAAATGTTAAACTATGAAACCATACTTTTAGGCGAAAATTTTATTTGTTGGTAAGATGGTGATGGGTATATAAGATTCGGCACAACCGAATATTACACTCAAACTCGTTTTTTAAAACATTTCTTCTTAAACACTAAACATTTCCTCTAAACTATTCAATCAAAGATACAAGCCCACTTGCCCAAAATGGTGGTAGGGGAGGGATCATACAGTTGCCTTTTTCTAATTTATCAGCTAACACCGATTTATTTGACTCATATTCATAGCAATTTTAAGCAAAATATTGTGGCTCCATCTGTTATTGTTTTTAGAATTTAGTTTATTGGGAGTTGTCGAACATTTTGTCTCAGCTTGTTACTCTATATTCTAACTCACAGCTTTTCAAATAGAAGATTTTTATATTATCAAACGTTAAATAGAAAATATTATTCAATTAAGGAAAAAATTGGAGAAAAAAAAAGTTGACAAATTTTAAAGGTTGTTCGTGAAAATATTTTATAACTACGCCTTTCCTAAAAGGATTTCCCAGAATTTCAATACCAAAGTTTTCGCTACAAAATGCCACATATTTGTTATAAAAGAAATATATTTATTGGTATATGGACTTCAAAAAATTTATTTCAATAGACAGACATAAATTCTTAAATATTTTTCTTAATATATATTTCCTAATTTTAAAGTAAAGAATTTATTAAAATTAATAAAATTAATTAGTCACGACATACATATGTACACAGAAAAAAGTAAAAATCGAAAATTGCTTATATTAATTAATTTTTAATTGTTTTTGCTCCGATCATCAAAATGATAATATTAATAACTAATTGATATCAAAATTAATATTTTTTTTTAAATAGATATAATAACTGAAAATTTTTTTAAAATTAATTAAAATTTGTTTTATCTCTATATTTTTCACAAACAAATATTTAATTTTTCCTTCTATGTCAAATGTCAATTTATTTAAACTAATAATTTTAACACTTTTTTGTATATTTCTTATAAGGGTTCTTATTTATTTATTATATTCTTGATTTTCTTTTTTTAATTTTATAACAAAAACTATATTTCTTTGTTATTATCCTTATTAACATTATGAAGTCAAGTTATAGGTACATTAAAATTGATGCTAAAGGTGTATAAAAACTTTAAGCAAAACATTTTTCTTACAATATTAATTTTCTAAATCTATTTTGATGCTACTGGTCAAAAAATACTAGTCATCATGTAGCCTAGTGATGTCAAAAAAAGAAAAAATAAACAAAAACTCGAATTAAAGTATCTTACGAGATTATTCAAGAAACTAAAAAATCTTCTAACCACCCAAACCAATATACAAGATATTTTACTTTAATATTAAAAGGAAATTAGGCAAATAGTTCTACTTTAAAAGGGTTTATGATCTTTTCTCTGTTATTTATAGATAATGTGTGCTACTGTGTAAAAATGTATACGTAATAATAAAGTAAATACATGCATAATTATGTGCTTACAATTTTATAAGCATATATAATTTACCAAAAATTTAAAACAATATATATACTTTTACTTACTCACATAAATGTTTCATTTGTAACACTAGTACTTTACGATATTTTAATCATCTAAAATAGGACCAATCTGTATTATCATTTATAAACATAATTTAGTAAGTACTTTGGATATAAAATTATAAAATTTTATAGTACTAGAACTGGGTTAATCTTGATTTTAATATAAACCCTCTTATTGTAGGAGTTTATCTTTTTAATAAGATCAACTCTCTTTAATTATTTCTTATGTTGACTTATATATTATTTGAACCTTGTCAAAAACAGCCACCTCCTAGAACTAGACTAGAAACCTAAGATCTAAAAGTTGGTATAGTTTTTAAACGCAAAGTAAAATCTCTTATGCAAATAATTATGTATCAGTTAGAAAGTATTATTATTTTAAAAAAATAATTATATATAAATGCATTGATTTTTCAATTAAATTCTTCAAAACGTAACAATTGTGTGTTTAGTGCTTATTTTTGAAAAAAATCTTCCTTGACTTATATAAAATCTATATATGAAAATTTAGCATAATATTAAAAACGAGTTTTCTTAAAATAACAATATAAATAGATTCCCATTTTCTTATTCTGAAATGTCCAAATTCCAGTTCGGAAAAGCTTGCTTTAAAAAATTGATTTTCAGTAATATGGTCACCCTGTCGTTATAAGAGGAGTGATTTATTATTGTTGTTTACAGTTCAACATATGCAGGCTATGTAATCGAGGTATTTTTTATTAATTTCAGCTTATAACATTTTTGAAAAATGTTTTGAAAAAAAAGACAAAAAAAAAACATCACAAAAATCAACATTTTATCAAATTTTCTAATTTCAAAATAAATAACTTATTTATTTAAAATTTCATATACCTATGATACTTGCATGAACTTATTTAGAATTTAGTACAAAAATCCAGAGACTATTTTAAAAAAGATTTTCGGTTAAGTATAAAACATATCTAAAAATGGTTTAAATAATATTTGTCCAAATATCTCTCTAAAGTAAAGAGGTGTTACATATAAAAAGTAATTATTAGATAGACATAGATAGCTATTTTTTCCAAACCAAATATAAATGAAAATTTATAGAGAATTATAGGACTTCTACTGTCTATCTGTACCTATCGCAAATATAATGAAATTTTGGCGATATTTAAAACAAGAAGAATCATACCGAGGGACCAACTTTGGAGTACATTCACCGTCCCCCCCCAGAACGGCTACAGAACCTGTCCTTCTGCAAACCAATTGGCATTACACCTCAGGTTTGTCTAAGTGAAATTTCTTTAAGAATCATTCATCGGGCCCAGTTCTGAATTTTTTAAATTATTGCCAAAAAAAATTCTGTTTTAGCCCACTGATGCAGCATAGAATGGTTGAGTAATATGAGTTTGTAAAAAAACACCACCAGAAATTATTCACCCCCACTAGTTATACCAAATATATACGGACAATCCCATTAAATTACTTATATAACAATGTCCGTCGGTCTGTCTGCTTACGATAAAGTCAGCAATCTGTTCATTTAAAATTTGTACACAAAGTAAAGCGTCACTTTTCAAAATATCTTGATGAAATTTGGCACGAATAATTATTTTAATACAAAACCAAAGCCTATGAAATCTGTTATCAATCGGTCCATTGTCTCACCTAGCTCTAATGCCCAATGTACTACAGAAATCTTTAGGTTAGCTATATTCGGTGTTGCCAATTTATATGCAAATTTAAATCAAGATCGATCCATAATTGATCACAAACACCCATATAAACCGCTCAAGACGGCAGGTAAGATTGTATAACTCATATTATCATTACGAGTGTTGTATCAAGTTAAATATATAGACCAAAAAATAAGTTTTTGTTAAAAGTTGAAAAAACATTAGCCTAAATTTTATTGAAAATTTACTCTATATTTACCAGAGCTCCCATTGTACAATCTTTTTCGAATCCCCCTAAAGGGCCTTAAAATCATAAAGATCGTCATAGTATTAATACATTTTTACGTATTTGATCTATAATTTTTTTACATTAAATAAAAGTGTTTGACCTATAATTGGCCCCAGGTCTAATCTTATAGTGACATCTTTCCGACTTTATTATTACCTCTCCTCTCTCTCCATGATGATGTATTGTATTAACATGGTCAGATCTATTGACTGATTATATCTTTTCTTATTTAGTTTTATATAATTTAAATGCGAAAAGTTTAACCGTTCGGACGGAACGACGAATATCAACAAATTATTTAAAAAATATATTTTCTGAATTTTTTTTCCTGAAATGTAAGAAACATTTTATTCCAATATGTATTTTAAAATAAACTACTTATAACAGGATATAAGTATTTTAAAGATCTTCTTTGTTTAATGTTTCCACGACATTTTTCGTTCTCCCATCAGATAAATACAGTCACAAGGCATACGAATTTAGTTCGGAAAACTTTTGTGTATATAACTCTACCATAGCATCCATGTATATATTTATTATAAATCTTTAAATTAAATCTTCCCACGATTAACAATAGGAATTCTTAAATTATTAATTTTTTTCTATAGGTAATATCTTCTATAATAATATTATAAATACCTTTTTATAAAGTCTTGGGTCTATTGTTTATAGTAGTTTTTTAATTACACACGTATGTATTTATTATATTTACACCTACGAAATAAATAAACATTATTAAGGGTTGTAGGTATGGATCCGACTTTTAAAAAATACTTTTTTATTACAGGACAATTAATATATCGGAAATAAAAATAGATAAAACAAAAATATGTCAATGGTCTTAAAACGAGATCATTTCGGCCTATGTCGAATTTTTATTGTTACAGTTCACCAACTTTACCACAAATAAAATTTTCGCCTAAAGCCTATGCTTGTATACTTTTACGCATTTATAATCTACAATTACATCTTATATATTTTTTTTTTAAGTTTTTGAACCATAACTTCAATTGTTTATAACGATTTCGGTGACCCTTATCTCTATTTTTTTTAAATATTTATGGACCGAATCTATTAAAAAATAAAATTTAGCATTAATAAGACCCAAAACAAACTATAATTTACAATAACTGCAACAGTGAAAACCATTCGACATACACAATACTTTAATTCTAAATAAAAATATACAAAGTAACAAAATAATAATATTTTATGTTAATAACAGACCCAAATATTAATAATATTTGGCCAATGTTGCTTAATATAATACTATTCTATGTACGAATACTCATTAAACACATTTTTATGGGATTGTACGCACTCACAATGAGTAACCATCAATTTTTTTTTTTTTTTAATTTTAACTTGTGAACCGTTGAGAACTAAAATTAGAGATTCTAAACTTATTTTCCTCAAAACTACAATTTAAACAACTCAACGTATTATTAATAAATTTTTCCATGGACATATATATAGACTTGTTTTAAATCAGTGAATTCAAAATAACTAAAATAAATTTTTTGTACACAAAAATACTCCAAGTCCCAGATTGGTTGAACAACTATTATTGCAACTAATTAACCTTACATTATTGTTATATTTATTTTTCTTGATCTCGGCGCTTTTTTGACATTTTTAATTTGAATTCATAAAATTTTTCAAATTACAAAGTCTTGTATAGGATTGAGGAGAAAACCGTTCTTCCAGAGACATCACCGATTATGTTTTACATAATTATGTGTTAGATTTCTTTTGAAATATTACAAAAACTCCTATTGTCGGGAACAAACACAAAACATTTTAAAAGAAGTTGAAAGAATTTAACCTCTTCTTCTTGAAAATAGAGAAAAAGAAAAATAAAATCATCATCAGACTATGCTAATTCATATTCATAATTCATTCAATTAAAAACTTGATATTAAATTTACCACCTCACCAAAATGATAATATTAACTTACTAAAAACTTTTTAAACAATTAAAAATAAAAACATTCCAATTAAAAATTTTAAATTATTAAGTGCATAATCAAAAGAAATTTACAAAATTTAAATGCGGACATGAAAATCTTACTTGGATTTGATTCTTTATTTAGTTTTTTTGAATATATTTATTTAAATTTTAAAGCAAAATTAAACAACTGTGTTGATAGAAAAATACTATGGTAATAAATTTCTTCTTGTGAACTTTTCAAACTTATAGATAATAATAACTTTTTTAAGTAATAATTATATTTATGTGATTTTTGCCATATATTATATTTCGCAATTTTGTAAAAAAATCTTGTGATTATTTCAAAAAATTAGGATCTAAATTAAGGCGTTAAGTTTTAATGAACTTTGTAAATGGAAAACGTAAAAAATAAGGTAAAATATCGCTATTGATTCCGAATATCTCTTAAAACTAAAGAATAACCTGCATTTGTAAACATGTTATATATAAGAAATTTACAAGGGACTACTGGAGCTGCATTTATAGATCGTAAATTAAATTTTAGCGTATATGAAAAAAAGCATATAATCAAGGTGGCACAAAACTTTGGAGTTCCACCCCTCTACCCCGTCGATCTGTTTAGAAGCTTGATACTGCTTCCAATCAAATTGGTAAAACATTTCAGCTATAATCAATGCGAATTTTATTTGAATATCATCAAACGGCTTACAAGTTACAGAATTATTTGAAAAAATACGACTTCGGAATTACATGCTGGCACATTAAAGACACATTTTCGGACAGTAGGTTTATAATTGGCGTCATTATTTATGAACTGATTTTTAAAGAAATTTGGTGTACGGATTTATATTTCTATAAACCTTTCAGTGCTAACATTTCATAAAATTGAATTGCTCTATTAAAGGGGTTATTTCTGAACGCTACAGCTTTATTCCGAAGAGGATATTTGTATGGACCTAGATAACTGTAATAGACGGACCCACCATCCATTTTCATAGGTTTATGTTCATTAATTTATTTAATCAAAAATTTTATGAAACTATCTTTAAATTCGGGATCGTACTTTGCGTACAAGATTTACTTAGGAACCAGTCAGACGGAGGGGACAGACATCGTTAAATCGAACCAGAAAGTAACTCTGCGAGTGGGGGTGTCTTTATATTGGAGACTCGATTGATTTTTTTTCATATATATACACAAGTCAATGCAGGAAGAAACCGCCTACATTAATATATATATGCTATATATAATTATAATACATATATATATATAATATCAATATATTATATATAATATAATAACTATTTAATTTCCTAATTTGTGCTATTTGCAATCCAAAATTTTATTTATTTATTTATTTTTTTATATATTTTATTAAATTGTATAGCATTTTATCGAACTCATATAATTTTTATATTCAAATTTATGGATTTAATAATAGTATCTAATGAGTTCAAAAATAATATTTTACCCTTCATTGGTTGTTTTTCTTTTAATTTCGAAATAATTATTTTTATTTAGCAAAATAATTTTTGTCAATATTTAAAATCTTTAGAAGGAATAGAATACTTTTATAATTTAATTATTTTTAAGTTGTGGGTCAAAGCAGGCACTAATTATTTCTTAATCTGTTGAAAGAGATATTATCCCATCAGTTGGCGAATTAACCTCATGGGTTACTTCAGAAATTCATGAAAAAATAAATGTAACAAAAAGAGAGTCCGGATCAAAAAGGCTTATATATAAAACAATATATATAAGTTTTTATTACTAAAGAAAGTTTACTGATATCGTTTATGGTTTTGAAAATATAACACTTTAAACAAACAAAAGGCGAATGCACCCCAATATATTTTTTGTATATTTATACATAATAATGTTTTAAATTATATAAATCTTATTAAAAATTATAAAAAAAAATAAATAAATATATACATTTTTTAATTTTAAAATTACCGACGGAAACAAAAAATTTTGCATTATTATCATTTATTTAAAAACTGATTCAAAACCCGTAACGTTTTTTTTAAGTGTTCTTTTCGAATAATTTTAAATTTCATTATAAAATAATACCTTTAACAAATTTATAAATATTTATTTTTATCTAAAAATATAATTCACACTTTTTTATTTATTTAAAAAACTATATATCCAATTTCATTTCCTTAAAAAATCATTATTTTATTTAAAACTAATTTTATGTAAAATAATAATTAATACAAATAAACCAATCAACTCACTTTGTATCAACACAAAAATAAAATACTTTTAAACACTTGTTAACGAATTTGACACCTGTAGATATTTTTCAAAACAAAAAAGAATTTTTTTCAAATATTTCGTTAGTTTTTTTTTTATTTAATATTCACACACTGGCAAACTCACTGTATTCGTTTGAAAAGAACAGAACTGAATGAAGAATATCCTGTTTGTGGTATTGCCTTTTATATCATCAAAAAATGTTTCATTGTATCATTTATCAGTGTATATGTATGTATGTAAGTTTGTAAGTATGTGAGAGTGTTTGTGTTAAATGTTTGTTGAAAATGCGCTTGCAAGCTACAAGCTTAACAGTAAAAAAAACACACTCACGCACACAAGCAAACACTTATACATTTCACATTGATTGTTGATTGTAGCGAAAGAATAAAAAAAATAAAAAATAAATGTTGAGCGCAAAAACAAAGCAACAGTATCAGGCAACAACAAAAACAAAAATATGGGCAACAAGAGATACTTTTACGTATGTTTGTGTGATTATACTTTAAAAGTTATGTGAAAGAAAAACAAAAGGTGTTGAGCAGAAATTTGATGATAAATTGTGTTTTTTTTTTTAATAGAAATTCATGCGTTCGATGTGTAATGATACATATGTATGTCTGTATGTATGTATGTAGTAAAAAGTATAATGTTGCAGCAACATGTTGCCACAAATTACCAAAAAAGAATTGTTAATATTGTTTATTATAATTTTTTAATGCATTCTGTGTGGGTGCCTGTGACGTATAATTAATGTATGAATGTAATATTCGTACACAGCTCATATGTATTATATTCTAGAAGATCATTTGAATTGTATTTTAGTGATTTTTATTTACTATTGTTTAGTTTTCATGAATAGTAAGATAAATTTAAATTTTGTATGTCTTCTGAGAAGCTTTAGTAAACTCTGGAATGTTAAAATACGCTTAGGAAACTATACAAACAACTATCCGTGTGTCGGTTGAAATGGCTTTTCTGAAGACCACATATAATATATATATCAAACAATTGCAAATCTTTTCGAGAATGTTACTATTAAAATTCAGCTAGATCGGTTTATAAATAGCG
>MINK01183662.1:0-10447 GCA_001735545.1 Phormia regina
TTTTTGGAAGTAATTTTGTGACTTGTAAATCGTAAAAGATACATAAAATTTCAGATGGTCAAAGCAGAAATACTTTCGGGTTGATTTAGAAGAGTATAGTCCACTAGTAGGTAAAAGGGGGTATAAGCTAGATTCCCCAAATTTGGTCACTTCAAGTATGTATTTTTAAAGTGACAAAACTAATTTACGGCTCGAATAGAAAAATAATAATTTACATGAAAGCTATTCTTTTAAATTTCTGCAAAATTAATGCTTACATGTGTAGGTTACATCTTCTAGTTTAAGAAATACTTGGATCGATGCAAATTTTACCATTTTTTAATATATTTTTGGCCTCGTTTTTTTCGGAACAGAAAAATTTTTTGGGCCCAAATTTTTTAAAACAAGATTTTTAACAAAATTGTAAATAACACTACTGACAGGATCATATAAAATAATCTATCGTTTAAAAAATTATATTAATCTAAAATTAAAACTTTGTAAAATTAAAGTTTTTAAGGTTATTTTCATTCTAAAAAATTGATAATATTCCTTCTCTTCCAAAATATAAACAAATTATGGTTACAAATATAAACAAATTATGGTTACAAACTTTAAAAAACGGACAGCAATCGGATTTAACATTTCCGATTGCAATGATATTCGCTACATGCATTGACCATTGCAAGTGTTTCCGAACCAGGAAATTTCAGACCCATGTTTCTTCCTGGTATGGAAATATATAAAATATATTAAGGACTTTTATAGACAAAGATATTACCTTCATAGCGATATATATTTACATAGTTTTTTTAAATCAAAAGTTCAAATGTCAGATGGAGATTAAAAATTAAAATAGTTATATCTCGAAAACAGGTATTTTTTAACATTCTTAAAAAAAATATATATTGTTGACATAACTTTTATCCATATGGATATAAAATTTCAAGTTGAAGCCTTATTTAGTTTCGGAGTTGTGGACATAAATAAATCCCAATTATAACTCCTAAGCTATAGAAAATAAAATGTTAATTTTAGTGTAGTTTTAGAAACTAGGAAATTACCTTAAAAATGATATAATCGAAAGTTTAAAGGTCAAAATAAGACTTACAAGAAATAAACCATTATATCCTTAAAAGCCATATTTTTAAAATGCTAAAAAAATTATATAATATTAATATAGCTGTATTTTATGCTTGTGCAACATTTCATGCAGGACACTCATTTAGTTCTGAAGTTATGTAACAAAATATGAACTGAAATCAAATTTTGTATATAAAATTTTAATTTATTTATCTTATAAAAAAATAATACCAATAGACGCTCCAACTTGAAATTTGGCACAAATATAGCGGAGGGTTTCATTATAAATATATGTATTTTTTAAGGATTTTAAAATACCGTTTTTTGAGATATTAAGCTTTAATTTTTATATTATCAATTTTGACCTTTGAACTTTCGAACTCCTTTTAGAGTCAATGTGTTTTTCTATTAAATGTAATAAAAATAAGAATTGTACAATGAATATTTTATAAGTTATGGGCAATAAAGTATGAAGTGAAAAAATTCAATCGCCTTTTGATTATTGAAATGTGGATTCTTTACAAAGAAAAATTGTCATTTTTGTAACATTTGCCTCAATTTCATTGTATTATATGATCCGGCTTGGCCGACCATAATTTTGAATTTTGTATAAAATTTACCGTTTTTCACAAAATGGACTTAATAATGTCGCACCAAACCATCCAGCTCCTGAAAGATGAAATACCGTTTCCTCTTTCATCTACCGAAGTTAGTAGGTGATCAATTAATGATCAATAATTAATTAAATTATTTATTTTAAACGACTTTAATTTATATATTTTTTATAAAATTGTCGTTCAGAAAGAAGTAGTAATAAAATAATTATACTATTTTCGACAAAATACATAATCTTTGAGATCCCAGAAAATTAGTCAGCTACAAATTAGTAAAATTTAAATAAGATTTGCTCTGTAAACGAACTAGTTTATATTTTCTATAAATTTTTAAATATTTATTTATTTTAAAATGTTTCAAATTTCAAGCTATTTTTTTTTTGGACTTCTTTCTTCTTAAGATTATTTTAATAACTATAATATTTAATGTCCCTAAAATTATTTAATGATTAGGTATCGTATATATTACTTCGATTTTAATACATAAATTACATTCTTTTTTGGTACTTTGGGTTGGAAAAAGTACCATTTATTTAAACATCACTTTTCTATTCCTCATTTATGGTCCAAATGAAAAATGCATCTAAAACAGAGACATGAAAAATGGTGCATACATGCAAATGATCTCTTAATTTTGTATATCTAATGCTCTTAAATGAAAAGAAGAGAATAATTATTAATTTTTTATATTTATAATACTTTTTTAATTATAGTTTCTATTTAAGACCATATATCGTTTAAAAGCAACAAATATTATGAAATTATAGGTTAAAAAAATATTTTCGTGCAAAATATAAGAGTGGGAGAGTTGTGCAGACCATACTCAAATATTGCAACTACAAAAGTGTAACACAATTGAATTTTTCAAATCCTTCTATTCGAACCAAAAAAATCTAAATAACAAATAAAACTCTCTATTCTTTTCTGCATTCTAATAAACTGAATTGATATTTAATTAAAAGAATATTTTTTTTTAATTAAATTCCACATAAAACACTTTGATTAAAAAATACGATTCATATTGTTTTTCATTCAAACTTTTACAGCTTTTCTCAGTATCTCAGGTTTACGTAGAGCAAACTTTCGTTGTATTTTAAAAGTTTTAATATTTCCCTTAAAAAATATAATAATCAGAAAAAATAAATAAAAAAAAGCAACAACTGCTATTTTATTATTTTTTAGTTTTGCTATTTGATTTTCAACACGCGTTAAAGTAGCAGTTGCAGTGTCATTAAAAACAATATTGCAGACATGTAGACAACAAAAACAAATAAGTAAACAAATCGAATAAATACATTTTTTTCTAATAAAAATTCAAATGTAAACGCAACAGTTATTTATTTCTTTTATTTGTTAATGGTTAAAACAAAAAGAAATATTATTTAAAGACAATTGTTTAAATAATAAGTAAAAGTATTTTTGTCAGCTGCTTAAATAGTTGGCAATAAAGAATTATTATTTTGCTATTTTTTTAATGTAATATTTACATTACATAATGTTTGATAGCTCATAACTATTATTTGAAAATCATTTTGAATTATATATTTAAAAGGAATTATAATACAGGGACATACTGATTCTATGGCATGGGATTTCCTAGTCAATTTGTATAGACGATATTATTAAGTGTTAAGCCTCTACATCATATGATTATTTTTTCAAATTTTTTAATTCTCATTAGTTCTTGTAATAATTTGCATTTTTTTAATTATGTAGGTTGCACCCTATAGTGCTGCATAACTCCAAAATAATTTGTCTAAAATTATTCAGATAAATATCAAAAAATTCTATAGATATTTTCTGAAAAAAATTATGCAAAATTTAACTTTCTTCAAACAATTATAAAAATTCAAAATATTAAAATATTTTTTTTCAGATAATCATTATTAAATCCTTCACCATAGGTTTAAGTGGATATATACTAGGGTATCCAATCTGGTGGATTAACTATTCGAATTATAGAAAACAGTCTATTTTCGAATAACGAATAAATCGAATATTTAGTGTCGAATAACCTATTAATTTATAATTTAATATTTTTTTTTTATTTTAAATTCAAATTTATGTCAACATCATTTCTGAATTATATAATAGACATTTCCAGACATTCCAAATAAATATAATAGATTTTTACTTCCAAAGTATTATTTCACACTTAATGTCTTGCGCTAAATAAAAGTGCCAATTTCACTATTCATGATTTTCTTATCACTAAATAGGTATCAAAAATGGAACATTTATTGTAATTATACGACTTTGAACTATTTCTGGATCCCAAGTTTAGGTTCTTACTTACTTCACTGAATATTATTTTTTACTAGGAGATTTTATTTAACAAAAAATGCGACATTGAAAGATTAAAATTTTATAAATTCTTGAACTTGTGACAATATTATTTCCTTTGGATCCAGCAAGGATTATATGGTTATGAACATGACAATATATTTATAACAAGATATAATTCTTACACAGAAAATAATAAAAATTATATCAAAAATACTGATTTATTAAACTTGAATTCGAATAACATTTATAGTATTATGCATTAAGTCCAATTTTCTGAAACAAATGCGTCATAGATCCATTAAGACGCTATATTATCTCTAAGTAACTATTCCAATAGATTAAATTCAATAAATAGTATTATTTATATGTCTAATAAGTATTACTAAAACAATTCGATTAATCGAATAATTTGACATTAATCGGTAGTTAAGCGATAAACTTTAAACCTCGAATAATTATTTGTCAAATAAACCAAATAATCTGAATGCCCGATTAATTGGATACTCTAATATATACCTAGCAAAAACTTGGTAATGGCATGTAGTTTCGGAAGCAGTTACTTTTCAATGATAACAACATACTTTCTACCATACATGTAAGTATATTAGTAAGTACTTACTTTTAACCTGATATGTAATCAATTAATTGATATTAGATTTTTGGAAATATTATTTTTTATAAATCTTTTTATTTAAATTATAAAAATGATATACTTTTAAAGTCGGTAAAATATGAAAATGGATTAAATACTTGTTTTTCTATGTTGAAAAAAAATTAATTTCGCCAATTTAGTTTTAAATTATCATCTTTAATTTTTACCATTATTTATTATTTTCTTTATTTATCAATATTTTAATGTTTATTTAAATTTAATTGTTTATTGTTTCATATTTCAGTACTTATTTATAACCGATAATGTAACTAGTTACTTTTCATTTGGCTAATAATGACATCTATAATAAGTTAATGAATACCTTCAAAGTAATTAGTTGTTGTAAAGACATATAAGTAATGATTTTCAGAAATGCTTACCAGTATAGTAAGTAGTTGCCTCTTATGACATGTTCAAATAATGAGTTATTCATCTAATGTGTATGTAGTGAAGCTCGTTTATATTAACTTCTTAATTCATTACATGGCAATCAAAGTTTTTGCTGGGTAAGTTTGTAATTTCTACAACTTTATTTGGAGAACAGAAAATTTGATATTTTCCGTATCCTCGTAAATATGTGTGTCGGTTGAAATGGCGTTTCTGAACCGCACCGATGTCTTACATATATAATTTACACATCAAACGATTGGAAATCCTTACGGGAATATTTTTATTGAAATTCAACAAGATCGGTATATAAATGGCGGTGATATGCTTCGAGTTTCTGAAACTTGTGTCTATGCTAGAGATTTCGTTTTTGCAAAGGAATTTCTAACGTTTTCTTTTCTGAATTTTCGTGCTGAAAATTTTAAATCAGTAGACTTTTTTTTAAATAACTGAGATATAAAACAAAATCGGACATTTTTTATTTTTTTATACAAAATATTTTTATTTTTATAATTTTTATATAGATCCCTCATAAATATGTTTAAAAAAAAAATCCGGTTTTTTTAATTAACCAAAATTGTTCATAAACATGCCAATGATGCTTACAAGTCTGTGTGTCGGTTGAAATAGCATTTATTAAACCCACCGTATACTAAGATATATAATATATATATCAAACTATTGGAAATGTTTTCCAGTATTTTTCTATTGAAATTTAGCAAGATCGATTTATAAATAGCGGAAATATGCTTGGAGTTTTTTAATATCTTTATAGCTCTTGAGCATATTAAAGAGTAATTTAAGAATGACTTGAAGATCATTTTAATTAGATTTCTTTGAATAAGATCAGTCGTTTTCGTGTTATGTATCAATATATGGTGCAACCTCCATAAATTTACAATTAGTGATTTAAAGCGAAAACTAAAATAGCGGTTATTAATACTGTTTTTATTAACAATTATGAATTTATTTGGTTAAATAAAATCTATAGATATTAGTGTTGTAATTATCGAAATTAATCCTTAACCTTTAATATCTATACACAGAGAGAAAACATGGAAAATATGTAATACAAAATAAAATGAAAACTAAGAATAAAATCAAATTAAAATTTAGATTATAAATAAAAAATAAATAAAAATTTTCTACAATTTCATGTTGACCGTTTAAATTAACTGAATCCTAAGATTTTGACAAAACGATTCATTATGTGCAGCATATATTTTTTTGGTCATGATTAAATAAACATTATAATGTTATACTTTACTTAATCTTTAATCTTAAGGCAATATAAATAAGTTTAACTATAATAGTTCATTAAAAATACCAGACATGTTTCATGAAGATGTGACATAAATATAGCACCAACTGTATAAGTTACACAATACGACTTACACATACATATTAACAATTTTAAAACATATGTGAAACAGTATTTTATGTTTCGCAAATTGAAAAGGTTTACGACCCTGATATTTATTTTATATTTATTTTAATATTCCAGACTACAAAACAATATCCGTATTTATTTTTCAGTTTAAAATGATTCCCAAAAATTATCTGAATTATAAGCTACAAACATTTATATCAATGGGACTAAGTATTATATTACACAACGTTACAAATCTATTTTAAAATCCAACTTACCTGTAATATATACTGAAGCGTACTCAAAGTATTGACAAAATAAAAAAAAAAATAAATAATAAACTTAAACTCTCTTTATTCTATTTTATATAAAATCCCATAGAAAAAATAATAACAATAACAACAAACACACAGCACATACTTACATATTAAAACACCGCTGCACAGTAATCGTAATCGAAAGGTTCAATTTAATTTCTTTATTTAAACTTAAATTGAACGTTAAAGCTAACGGTTGGTTTTAAAATTAAATTATTTTTAAATTTTATTATTTATTTTCAAATTTTACTAGTAAAAAATTAAATTAAATTAAAAAGAAAAATGATTGAGGATAAAAATATGATTGAAGTGAATTTAAATTCAAATTTAATGCATTTGCATGATGAAATAAATGATTTGCGTTTGCGTGACTCTTCTCATTGTATAACAAAATCTTATAGTATTAATGATTTAAAAGAACATGATTTGGCCGAATGTAAATTGAATAATCATCAGAAATATGCCACAATTGGTGGCATTAAGAAAACATCTACAAAAATGTTGGATAATCCAAATATTAGCTGCCTCAGGCAAATGTACTGTCCCGATTGTCATCAGCGTTTAGATGCGGAGAGTGTGAGATTTGAAACTTTATTATCGTGGTAAGTATTACTTGAGATTTTTATTAGATGTCTTCATTAATGGATGTTTAAAAAAGTTAAAGTTTTAAATAATTTTAGAGTGTCAAAATCGACTTACACCATTGTGTATGATTATGAAAATTCGCGCAGTCAACTTATTTTAGACCTTTGCCCAATTGTAGACCAATAAATTTATTAAATGGAAATTTTCCCAAAATTAAAACTCTTAATGAAGGATTTTTACTAAATCATAAAATTTAAGCAAATAGTTGTGAAAATCATTCTATTTCCCAAAAGCCTAAGCTGGATCCGCGCCTGCCTGATACTAACATTCGTATAGGATTTCTGTACATGAGAGTGTCCAGAGAAATTTTTTTAAAAAAATATGGAAATTACATATTGTTAACAGTTCTTACTACAGAGCAATATTTTAAAATTTCAAAGTTATAAAATTCTTATCTTTTTTTTTTTTTAAAGAAAAATATCGAAATTTTTTTTTGCATTGGCGGATTATGGATCAAAATTTTCTCGAAAACTTTTTAAAATATTTTTTCTATAATTGGCCTAGAATTACAAATTTTTTATACCCATTTCAGGGCTAAACTCAATACTAATTTTTGAAATATTCTAGACCCATGACATTCAATCGCTAGTAGGGAAATGATTATCAATTACTTTTTTTTAATATTTTTTCCATATTCAGCTAATTTTTACGCATCGTTTGAAGTGCGTTCTTACAAAAGTTTTTGCTACGGGACACTCTAATGTACATTACTGCAATTTTATGGACCGAATTTCACGACATTTGACACAAAACTGAATATTTATATAAAAAACGAGAGAAAAAGGAATAGTTCATATGATACCCTACACCATTGCCTTTGTGTACCAAAATTCGCGAAGGAGCCAATTATGGACCTATACTTGTATTAAGTGGAAAATAAAAACATAATATTGCAGAATATTAAGATTCACATGTATTTATGCACTTTTTGGTGATTCCCGAAATTGGGTCTTAGATGGGAGCTATGGTCAATTATGAACCGATCTTAAGGTGAAATAATGGACCGATCATGACCAAAATCAATAGGCTTCGTCCTTGTACCAAAAATGTACGTTAACAGCCAAACCAGACGGTCACGGACATCATTAAATCGACTCAAAAAGTGATTCTGAGTCGAACGTTATACTTTAAGGTGGGTGTAGGAAATTTTTTTCTCTTCGTTACAATATTTGCACAAACACATAATACCTCAACCACCTTTGGTGGTGTAGGGTATAAATATTCACTGAATTTTATTAAAATATTGCTTTCTATATATATAAGGTATTAATGACCACTAAACTCATATTCCAGGGCTAATCCAAATTTCATTTGGATTCGTCCTCGTATTAAAATAACTATTATTGCTAAATAACATTAAGATATCTTCAAAGTTGCGATCTGTACAGTGAATACATAAATAGGCAGGCAACTATACAGATGAGCGGACATTCTTAAATCGGCTCAGAAAGTGAATTATCCTACACCGCCATAGAAATTATTTTTTTCCAAAATAATATAATGACTGCATGATTGATTGACTGATTCACTTAGTGATTCATCATCGCACAGCCCAAACGGTTAAGGCTAGAATATGAACTGTGGATTGGACCCCTAACGAATTGAACCACGCGATTGTAGAAAATTTGAAGGTTAATAGAGATATAATATTTTTAATATTTAAACAAAATAATAATAATATTAAATTAAAAAAGAAAGAATATGAACCGATTTGACAAATATAAATAACCGAAATTTGGAAAAAGTATTTATGATTGATCTGTGCAAGAACGAAGTCCATAGATCAAATAGGAGTTGCAAAAATCGTGATAATGCTTTAGTTTACATATGTCATAGTTCATAGTTCAAGGATAACAAAATGTTGTTGGTTTTATGCCGGGCACTTGTAAATTTAAATTTAAAATAATTAAGCTGCTATAAACGAACTATAATTAATTTCAATATCGTGCTTATATCGCGTTAGTTACTCTAAATAAATTCACAATTTGTTTGTTGGGGGGATGCTAGTACCTATACGCATTTCGGCGGAAGCTTAAGCCTGCTCATCAGGAAATTTTTCCCAATTTCTTTAGAAAAACTAAAAATATATTAGAGTGACTTTATAAAGTTTACACTCTAATATATTTTTAGTTTTTCTACAGAAATTGGGAAAGGTTTCCATTTTTATTTAAATTAAATTTTTCTCATTTTGTAACACAGTGTTATTAGTTAAAATTTATTAAAATATAATTTTTGTGTTTATTTTTTCAGTTGCCTGCCTCTCTTTCCCATCAATCGTGTTTATCAATGTTGTTTAAAACGTTCCATTGGTCGCAAAGTCATCTGTAATAAATGTGGCAGTAATTTGGGCTACTGGAAACGATCATAATCTATAACTACAATAGTTAATTAAAATAACACTTTTAACTCTAACATTATGTATAAATTAAAATAATTAGCTTTTAATAAGAAAAATAAAGAAATTATTGTCCATTATTTAAGTAACGTAAATTTGAAACAATTTTTATTTCATATGAATTTGTAAGTAAAGTTTAAAGAGGTGCAATTGTTAAATAGGCCAACACTTTTAATTTTATGTTAAGACAATCAACTGACCGCGATTCTTTTATTCAAAGCTTGACTTTAATAAAGTGTGTATGTGAGTGGATTTTTTAAAGTATGTACTCTCGCATAAGTCACAAATGCAGTTATATGAAGTCAATCAATTTAAGTGTTATGGCCTTTTTAACGGTAAATTGGTATTTTATTTGATTGTGTACTTTATGTTGAGTTAGGAAAGTACTTATGTGTTTTTTCAATGTAAATTTAAAATTGAAAGTGCAATTAAAAGTTGTTTTTTTGAGACATGTACCTATTAAAATAAATGAATGTACAGGTACTCAATCAAAAGGTGTTTTTTAATATAAAATAAATGCCTCTTCAAATGGGCATTATTTGTGCAGCTACTTCCTCTATTTTTTAATTAATATTCAAACAACAATATCCAATACACTAAGTGGGTCAAACTATAACTGAATAATATTTTATTTAATTATTTTGTAAATGTGGGGTTAATGAATTTTTAAATAAATAAATAAATAAATAAATAAATAAATTAATAAGTAAATAAATAAAT